>VZRF01005164.1:286409-309736 GCA_013396875.1 Vireo altiloquus | reverse complement strand
TTATTTGTCATTATTGTGACTTTTCTTAGTGAAACTGGTTCTGAGATTTGTGATGCCAAGTGGTTTAGGTTTTCTGGAGGAATGCATTTAAAATAAATATTATTTCTATGGTTCATATTTTCATATTTACAACACACTCCTATCTAGAACCAAAAAAAAAAAAAAGGCTCTGTACAAATATTTGAAGATCTGGGTGGAGTTAATCAGTCATTTGCTGCAGGAAAGGATTTTTCTCTTTTAATACACTAGGAAAATATCCATTTTATTTCACTTTTCCCCTTAATTATCATAACACAAATTGTAAACAATTAATATAGTCTCTTTTTGGATGTTTTGCTGTATGGATGAGATGGTGGGGGAGAACACTAACTGAAGCAATGAGATCTAAATGTATGCAGGACAAGTTTTGATGAGTTTAAGAAGGCTTAGAAATCCTTGCATGGGAATTTATTGGTCTGTGCCATAGCTCTCTAAAACAGAATGTGCTTGTCTTCAGTGTATACAGATCTATCTTGGAAGAGAGGTAATATTTATGAACTGGAAATACAGAGTCAAATATTCCTGTTCTTATGCTAGAGGGACAATGAACTATGCAACACAAAGACAGCTGGAAGCTTCTGTAAAAGTTTTCAGTCAAAATTAAAGTAAGTATTTCCAGGTAGGTTGGTGTTTTAGAGAAATATGTCTTTGTGGGGAAAAAGGCTCATTTTTGGTTTTCCTTCCTGTCCTACTCATTTTCATCTTTAAATATGGAACAAGGGAAAGGAAAACAACAAATAAAGATACATAGGAGAAAAGAATGCTATTTTGATTTTAGAAAATAGGGTAAAATCAATCAAAACCATTAAAAAATAGTCATTAAAAAACCCATAAAAATATTTAATGAAAAATGCTCACCTGTTGCAACATAGCAGTAAAGATGTGTTTCTACATTAATTCCATCTTAAGTATGTATGGTGATGTTATGTCCCATGTTTTCTCCTGGAAGGAAAAAAGTAGTGTGTATTACTTCTGGAATAATCACCAACGCTTGAGTTCTTAAAAACTTTAAATTCTTATTTTAACTTTCTGCTTGATTTCTATCTGAAACTCAGATGAGCACGATCTGTTTCAGCTACAGAAGACAAAAGCTCCGTTTGCTTAGAGATCCAGAAGGAAACTGTTATTCCAATAAACATTCTATTGTAAACCATTTCAGCAACAAGTTTTTCTGTTAAGCATCCTGTCTCCAACCTCTTTTATTTTCAGCCCTCAACTTTCAATTGTCTGTGGTAACAGGATTATTTTCAGGCTTGCCCAATTGTTCCTTGGGACTAGACCAGCTCTGGTCCAGAGCTGCGTGGTCTGGGCTGAAGAAAGGCATGAAATATTATTAGCATAATTTATGGCAAACGTCTACTTAGTTCTTTCCAGAATAGCTCATAATACATAGGACTTCATGCTTTACATTATGTTTTAATTTGCCTTTCTCAGGCTATTCTGGTTTAGCACAATATGCATCAGCAAGAGAGGCTGCCCGCTCAGTGGAACACAACCCTTTGTGGTCTTAAGGGCTTGTGCAAAATCTCTCACAGTAATATGAATATTTCAAATGCCTCGGTGTGCCTCGGGTCAGTTCTCTATTGTTGAAATATTGCAGAATTCACTCATTAGGAAGGACTGCATCTTACACAAGGACAAGGCACCCTGGGCATGACTGATGAAATTTTGTTAACAGATGCTCACTTATCTTTAAGAAAAGAAATGAGCAACAAACACAACCCTTCCTGGGATTTTACATTGTGCTTTTGCCTTCGTATCACAGCAGAGTCTCTCTAGAACCCAGAGTCTCAGACTATCTTCTTGAGAGAAAGAATGCCCAGATATTCTTAAGACTGTAAGTGCAGTAGGTAAATATATGTCACTTAGATGTTCACCTTCCAGAAATCTGTAGTAATAATAACGCATATTTTCGGCTCTGAAGACAATTGATGTCACAGATTTTCCCCAGAAAAAAATTGAATGAACATTAACTTCTCTTCCTGTTATCCTCTCAGGCTGCTTTTCATGTCCTTAAGTTTATTTTCAATTTAAACAGACACATATGTATATACATATTCTGCCCTTCTCTCTTTGCCCCTATAGAACTCTCTACGTTTTTTTTTCCTTTTTCTTTTTGAAATGAAGACTTCTTTTTTTCAAAAAAACCCTTTCTTTTAATTTTTTCTTTTTGTCTGGATCCCAACTACTCACCAATTTAGGTTTAATAGACTAGCAAGTTTTCTTCTTTACTGACATAAGTAGTTCTTTTCCAGGAGGAAAAGAATGAAGAATATTGCATTAATTAAGGAAGGAAATGTATAATAAGAGCACCAGATAGGTAGGAATAAGTGAAAGATATGTTCATAATTTATGAGAATTGTTAAAGAGATAATGATACAATATTGCATGTTCTATGTCATTATTTTCCATAAAGGCACAGAAGAATAAAGCCAATTGATTTTAATTCTAATTCCTTTTATTGAATCGAGTCTGTTACTCATTCCATAAAGCAGCAAAGAACACTATAGTACAGAGCAAGGAATTAGACAATATTTCAAAGACACCTTTAAGTGAATAAACAGCCACAGGCAGGAGGATGGATGGTACCATCAAAGGCAGAGCAAAAGCTGTTCTTGAACCTTTTTCAGACTGAGAGGAACAAAATAATGGCCCAGGATTTATTTTTAATAAAAAACAGAGTTTTCTAAGAATACTAAAAATAAGTAAGTATACAAATAATTGTGTATGAATTCATGAACAGAGTTTTCAATTGGATACAAGAAAACATCAGAGGCAGCGTAGAAGAAAATGGGGGGAGTAGAAATCCTAAACTTATATAAAAAAGCCTCTATGTTCTTAGAAAATCTTGCTACATATATCAAACACATGCATTACAGACTGATGTAAATTGTGACATTTCAATACAAATCTGCTTTGCGTCAGAATTTGGCTGCTTTTGAATCTGGAGACTGAGCTTCAATCTCTGTCTACAGCACAGGGGAAAAGATCTTCCTACTCTGCATCTTCGTGCAGAAAGGAGCACATAAACTTTGGGGTGCAGTGAGGCAGCTGTGTGCAATAATCTGGAAGCACAGACAGGGAGGAATGGTCCATTTCTTGGTTGTTCTGGTTTGTGCAGGTAAGGCCAGAATGTTAATAAGCCCAGCCACAGACTTCTGCCTGTATTAGTGCAGTGATCTGGAAATCCTTGATGTCTCTATCACCTACTGAGCCTTTGCATCACTCCAGAGGACTTCAACTCACCTTAGATAACTTAGTGTTTCCTGGAAAAACGAGTCAAAATGAATCATGTCTTAAAAGACTCAGTTCTCACCTTCACATGAGATTATATTCTCAGATGTTTGAGAAAAAGAAAACAAAAAACTAAAATAAAAGCTAAGACGATATTACCAACATCATGTTTCCAAAAGTATTATTCACCTTTTTGCATAAATTAAATATTTCCAGTGGTTTACTACCCATGCTCTTGAAAATGCGCATGGGGAAGTTGTGAGTAACAGAGAAGAGGAACAAGGGTTGGATCTGTTCAAAGAACAAGAAAAGATAGAAAATAACAGAGGAAAACAGTTCCACAGGAAACAAGAAATTAATATCTTGCCACTGATGGCAGAAGACTGGATGTAGTGACAGGAAACAGTCCTTGCCATCATGTTGCTATGATTTATAGCTCCATTTCTGCAGTTTTTTTTCTGCAGTACAAAAAAAAGGTGGGTGATTACATTTTCCTTTTTAATGTTTTCTCGCTTCTGTCAAACTTTTTTTTAATATATATTTGTTGGTTAATTAATCAAAATAAATCATGACAACTTATTAAACACTTTCCCCCAGTATTTTCTCATCCTGAAAATGTTAGATTACTATTGCATTAACATATTGAAATATGAATGAAAAAATAACCTGGTCAAACTTTATCACTTTTACCTCTAAATTTTGATTATTGTTAAAATGGTCTAAAGCAGAATTACTGTCAGTTCTGGGAATCTGCCAAACAATGAGATTTATGAGTCTGGGCTACTTTTTCTTTAGGGAAATAGCACACTTCTCAGACCAAGGAAAGAATAAATTACAGAAAACAATATAGTGAGAATTCATCATGGAGATGAACATAAAATCATAGGACTGGTCTTTCTTTTCCTCCAAAAAAGAGTTAGGGGAATAAATGGAGGAATATCTTCTGGAGGAAAAAAAAAACAAACAAAAAACCAAAGTAGAGTTAAAAAGAAGAGGTTTTATTTCTTTTCCAGTTTTGATTTTCTGGTTTTTGGATACAAAAAATATATAAACAGACAGGCAGATAGAACGAGTAAAAGGACAAGAGAGAAAATACAGACTACTTAGATGAAATGAGTTGATAAACTTCCTTGCTTCTGTCAGTCTCTAGCTGGGCTATTTAGTAGTTATAGGCATAAGTTTGAACTCATTAGTGGTCATGAACAAAACTCCCAAGAAATTCCATCAGATTATGTTAATGAACTAATTTTCCAGATCTTTTGTTTTTTTAAAGCTTCCATCTGACCTGGGTGTTTTTGTTATCCTTTTCATTTTTTCCCTCTTGCTCCTTGCTTTTCACAATATCTCTTCACACTGTCTCCCAATTATTATTTTTCTGAAGTTTTTTGTCCTGAGTTCAGCTACTCCTTAAGAAAACACTTTTGCAGAACCTGATCCCAATCCAAAGAAGCAAGGAAAAGTGTTCTGGACATCACTAGACCTTTCCTCTAGTTAAAACATGGCATTTACCAGATAAATGTCTAAATGATTCATTAGCAAGTAACTAGAAAGGCCTCAGATTTTTCAATCAACCTTTCTATATTTTTTTTCTTTCTTATCAAATATTTTTCTTCCCAGATTTCAAATAAAATTGAGTTATATTTTCCTTACATATTACTCTCTGTTCTCCTTTCTATCTCTTCTGTCTTTCATTATTTAACTTCTGTAGCTGTGTTGTGCACAAGAGCTTCTAAAAAACTAAATTATATTGTTCTGGAGTAAATCAGTGGACTCAGCGGAGTCTTTCTGTCAATGCCAAACACTATATACAACCCTGATAACTTGGAGAGTATCTTAATCCCAAGTAAGTCTGTGTATTTCCCCCAAAGAAGGAATATTTTCTCTTCAGAAGAGTACTATGTGCATATATTTATTAAGTGACTTTGTTATGGAAGTTTGAATGTGATGTATTGTGCTCCATGCTGAACTGTGTTTGTTCACACATGGCTGCCATACCATTGCTTGTTGCCATAAATCCCTGGTTTACATTATTCACAGCTGGCAAAGACTCTTCCTTTCTAATTGATAATCCTCAGTATTATGCAGGAAGCACAAACACCTACCACTTCTGTAATTTAAGTTTGAGATTTTCTCAACAGCCGTGCATAAGTCAGTGCTAGGTAAATTAGTTTTGTGAGATAGTTTTGCACTATTTTTCCATTTTTTGAATCAGAGATCTTAGCTTATACCTCACCTACTCAAGTAAAAGTTCCAAAAATACTTTATTTCAGTTCATTTAGTGAAAGGTATTTTGGAAGCAGAAAACCGGTAAGGGCTTTTTATTTATTTTTCCCCTCTGGGAATCTGGACAATTAGCTTGGTTATCTATTTATTTCTGTTTATTCTTTTTCTTCATTTATTCTTATTTACAGGCAAAAATCTAAAAAAGTCTTCCTCGAAACAAAGATCCAAGCACCTTTTTACATTCAGAAATAATTTTAATAATACTCATTGTTTTATCCACTTGAAGATTGCATTTACATGATCTAAACAACTACTTTCTCTCTGACCACTCTAGTAGAAAGCTCAAGACCTGCAGGATAAAGCATCTAGCCTTTGTGACTTGCATAAAACAGGCACCTATTTGAAGTCAAAGCACTCTGCTCAGCGTTCACTGAGGTCAATGGAAAGCTTCTCACAGATTGAACGGGCCTGGATTGGTTCCACCTTGAATCACTACAGTGTTTCAATTCTATTACATTTCTGTCAAACCTCAACTCTCTGGCACACCCTTCGCCATTACTGTGGTCATCTTAATCCATGAATGCTGTCCTTCATGTCCAGGGCAGCACCAAGGTTGGTCATCTTAATCCATGAATGCTGTCCTTCATGTCCAGGGCAGCACCAAGGTTGGTCATCTTAATCCATGAATGCTGTCCTTCATGTCCAGGGCAGCACCAAGGTTGGTCATCTTAATCCATGAATGCTGTCCTTCATGTCCAGGGCAGCACCGAGGTGACAGTGGGCACAGAACGATGCATAGTCCGTAGAAGCAGTGGTGGTAACAGGAGTAAATACTAAACAGGTACTAGATTTATGCAAATTTTCCATTTCGTTTTTATTATGGAACGTGGCCGTGGTAGCCTTAAACACAGGGACTGAAGTGAGACGTCTGAGGAGAGGCAGCATGAAAGCAGACTCTACTCACCAGGACTCAGGCCATTCCTTCTGAGAGAATGTTTCTCTCTCTTGGCCAGCAGAAGTTGTTGGTTAATTTAGGTGTGTAACATGAGAGGGAATATGCCTCTGCCACAGTGCCAGGCTGTTAGCGTGTATCCTTCTCTTACATGGCTGCTGATACCTGTGGGACACTCCCAAAGAGGATGGGCCAGGTCATTTCCCCTTCCATCTTCAAAGATATACAGAAGTTTTCCTATTTCTTTATGACCATATCTTGTTGTGTTCAGATAATTTCTGCACTCTTGTTTCTGATATATTACCTCCAGCTTCTGCTTTCCTGCTGTGACTCCTGTTGCACATATTTAAGCCCCAAAGGCAATACTTGGATAAAATTATCATTGTCAGGGCACTAACTTCCGTTCCCATCTCCGCTCATTATTTACATTCTTTGTGTTGCAAATTGCACATCAGCAAAGGAAGTCTAGTTTAATTTACCTACCTCAGAGTTATTCTCTGAGGTGTAATATGTTAATAAAGAGAAGCAAGTAATTAACAACTAATAAATTACATGACTAATAAATTCTGGTGTGCTTTTTTTCTCTTGTGGAATACCTACATAAATTCTAATACTTCTTGTGCTGGTTTCAGCTGGGATAGAGTTAATTTTCTTCCCAGTAGCTGGCACAATGCTGGGTTTTGGATTTAGTATGAGAAAAATACTGATAATCATAATCACCAAAATGATCACTGAAAACAGTGATGTTTTTAGTTGTTTCTAAGTCCACAATAAGTCAAGGCCTTTTCTGCTTCCCACTCCACTCCACCAGCGAGGGGATTGGGAGTGTGCAAGAAGTTGGGATGGGACTCAGCTGGGACAGCTGACCCCCACTGACCACAGGGGTATTTCACACCCTGACGTGGTGTCATGCTCACCATATAAAGCTGGGGGGAAAAGAAATGAGGAGATAATTGGAGTGATGGTGCTTGTCTTCCTGAGTGACCATTGAACATCATCCCTGCTTTCCTGGGAATGATTGCATGAACACCTGCCTCTCCATGGATTGGGTGAATGAATTCCTGTTTTTGCTTTGTTTGTGCACGTGGCTTTTGCTTTGTTTGTGAATCTGGTGTTTGCTTTGCCTGTTGAACTGCTTTTATCTCAATCCATGGGTTTTCTCAGTTTTACTCTTCTGATTTTCTCCGGCACCCACAGGGTGAAGTGTGCAAGGGAGGGCTGTGTGGGGCTGAGCTGCTAGCTGGGCCTAAAACACTCTGCTCACAATACTTATTCAGCACCGTTTTTAAAGTCTTTTTATGTGGTATTCGTTTAAGAAGACCAGCAGTAGGTTTAGATTTAACCAGTTAGAAGTTCTTTACTGTGGAGGTGATGAGGCACTGGAACATGTGAGTCCCTTCCCCATCCCTGGCAGTGTCCAAGGCCAGGCTGGATGGGGCTCTGAGCAACCTGGTTTAGTGGAAGGTGTCCCTGCCCATGGCAGAGGAGTTGGAGCACGATGATCTTTAAGGTCCCTTCCAACCCAAATCATTCTGTGTATCTATGAGTCATCTCATTGAGCTGCAGACACCAGAAAATTAAATACTACCATTCACTTTCTCAAATTTTAGATCTTTGTAGGAGGGTACACCTCAGACTTGAATAAACAGTTTAGATCAGGTGTCAAGTTTGACATGGGCAAGGTTGTGTAAAACGTATGTACCCAGCATGGACCAAATGTGTTCTGTCCTGTTATTTATTACTTGACATCCAGCTACCATATTTCTACCACTGCTCTGAAAATCCTTGCTCTGCCACGTCTTTTTTTTCGACTGGATGAAAATAGTTTTCTTGCTTTTCTTCTACCTTTTTTTACTTGTAGTGAAGATTCTGGGTAAGATGTTGCACATTAACACAGAAATGTGCATTTATTTATGTATATCAGACTCACATATGCATTAGCTGTTAGGCAACTTCACCACTAGCTTCCCTGACCCACAAACCCAAAGATCACTGGAGACATTTCTATTAATCTCTTATGGGTCTATTAAAAATAACTATTTTTATTCACTACCTAGTTCAGGCAATCCTGGGATTTATTTAGATTTTCTCTTGCATTTCTTAACCAATTTAGATTACTTTTAATTAGGATTTTTCTCTCTTCAATACCCCAGCAACATAGCTGGAGAAATAGAATATGGAAATATCCATAAATTCATAACAGTTAAGGGTCTCTGCTAAATATTCATGGACCATTGTATGAGAAAGCCTTCTATACTCACATTTAGTAAGTATTTCAGTTTATAAAATCAACTTGTGTAGTAGTTGATTGAGTTTGTTTTTTTTTTCTGTAGGTGACTTGAAGTTCAAACTAGGCAAGAGCACTTGTTCTAGCAGGTGAAGGAGAAAAAGAAAATTACAGGTCAATGTTATAAAATCAAAGTACTTAGAGTCAGACAGTTGCACCTTGAGTACAAAAATAGTGGTGCTTTATGTACTTACCTTTGCATGCTGACTTAAAACAAATTTTGGCTGGAGCCATGTTGCTTTATTAGAAGGAGCTCTTAGATTAGTAGTTATTTCACCACTATTGGCCTGGTGCTAGTTCATTCTGTATCAGAGGATCTGGGAATGATGAGGCAAAACACTTCTTCTTGTGCATGGAAAATTCCCCCTGACTTTTTCAAATGCAGTTTGAAAAAAACCACAAACAAACTCCACAAAAAAATGCACAAACCCAAAGTCTTGTTTAGAATGGAAACTAGGGCATATTGCTCTGAGAATGCAGGACACATCACTGGATTCTTTATAAATACCGTTGGAATTAATTACAATTACCACTGTGTGCATAATGTACCGTACACTAAGAATTCACAGCAAACTTATCTACTTGTGAAGGTGATGTCGTAAAAAGGTCATGGGAGCTGAAAAATGGCTACTAGTGTTTGGAAGAATCAAACAAGCTAAGATGTGTAAAATTGTACTTTATACCCATTCCTCATCTAATACTGAACTTTAAAAATTAGAAGTTTGTTTTTGTTTTCCCATTTCATTGCCTGTAATTTGGGTTTTTTTAAGTGTAGCCAGGCACAATAGCTCCAGACATTATACAGTCTGGTCTTAATTGTGTTTGCATCTTAGATTAGGGCTTGATCTCATGCTTGATGTAGTTCTTCATTTGCCTTCACTGGACATTGGATTTGGGCGCTGGGACTCAATTCACTCATGTCCCTGTATGTGTTCCCTAACCATACATTCATGACAAGCTTCATTAACTCTTTTGAGCCTATTTACATCTTCATAGTTAAATACATGTAGCAAATTTAGGATTTCAGAGACAAATCACTGCAAATTTGGGAAGATGTTGTTTCTAGAAGGTGACTGTGTTCTGGCTTCACATGTTCAAATTGCTTTTTACCAGCACATCAACCCAGGTATCTCATCTCTCCTTTCACTGCAGTGCAGGTACATACACTGTTAACTAATTGTTAAACTAATTGTACTCTTCACAGCAAACGGACAAGACAGGTTTAATTTAACCCAATTTGTCATCTATTTGCATTTCCCTATAAATGTCTTCACTTTTTTTTCTCCAGAGTGGTTCAAGATTTCTCCTTGCCAGGAGCCATGTTATTTTCTGTTGTACAGAAGGCTCCATGGGAGAGCTAGATATGCTGAGCACGGATATTGACAATGTGCTGATGTAATTTCTCTGTGTCCAAAAGAGAAAGTGATGTTCAACTTCTCATCCCTGCCAAATACAAAATGGGCTTGCTTTCTTAGAGAAAGCTTTAAACCCAAATCTTCTTTGCTGCTGAACGGATCTCCCCACTCCAGTCTTTATACCCTTGTAAAAGTTGTTTCCTTCAGGACCTTAAGACATCCATTTGATAAAACTACACCTTCCATTACCTGAACTCTACTAAACTCTGAAATGCTAAGATGCTGCCTACAGCATTCAGAAAATAACATATAAGGAGCTAAGCAAGAAGGGTGAAACACGTCTCTTAGGGTCTGGGGATTGTTTCAGGAAGTAAAAATGAGAGTTGCAAAAAATTAGAACTCACATGAAAAATGAACTACAGAGAAAACTGGAGGGTTTAGGGCACTTGTATATAGTTGGTAATCCTGTATCTAAAGTTTCCTACAGGCTTTTGCAGTACATCCTACACTGAAGCTCAATGGATGTTGTTGGTTCACCAAAATCTCTTATCAGGGAAGTATAAAAGGGAAGAAACATCAAATAGCTGACTTATGAAAAAATGTGTCAGTCCCCTGGAACTTAATCTAGTGATAACATGAATTAGATTGATGAAGATTGATCTTCTTCTATGATGAAGATCAACGTAGATGCAAAATAAAATGAAGTGAGGGTAAAAGAGATGTATCTTCCAGTGAAACTGGAAAATCTACAAATTCTGACCCAATAGTAGCTGTCACCATAAGTCAGTGGCACTAGAAAAGTTTCAGGGATCACCTCTTCTGAGCAGGAGTCTTTATCTCACTTTCCCTACACAGATACTAGTTTTTGAACAAATCTGAAATTGGTAAAAATAAAATAAAGCCTGTTTAATGTGGAGACACAGCATTGCTAAGCGCAACACCATGCTTTCACATTCTCTTCCAGCCTCAACATGTTTCCCTCTGTTTCTGAATTTGGTTGTCTAGTTGAAACTCCACACTACTTACATCTCTTACTTTACAGTAATATTTTCAACAGATTTTTCTTGTTAAGTGGAAAAAAAATTGGGAGCACTGCTCTTATTTTTTCCTTTTAATTCAGAAATATTAACCTGCGGGAAGTATCTCACTTGGATTCAGTCTAGGTAGGCTCAGTACTTGTTTACAATTAATAACTTCTCTGTTTCAGTATTTGTGTCTATGAATAGGTGGAGGAATATTTACTTATCTCTCAGAGATGTTCAGAAGATGGGACTCAGCTCATTAGCCCCAAATTTTGCATAAAAGTGTTCTTGTATCCAGTTTTGCCTGTAAATCTGATTGTGCAAATCCATAACGGCAAACCCAAACCTGTACCTTGCTGTAATATTTAGTATTTCTGAATGATCTGCCTTGCCACACTAAAAGACTGTATGAAGAAAAGACTCTAGTCTTAGGTAATTAGTCCAAGAGACTGGAGAGAAACTAGTTGCAGAAGTGAGGCTAATATGCTTTATCCCTTTGGGTGAAATTCTCCCGACTGCATATTGCCTGTGAGACACATAAGTCCCTCTTAAATCCTGTTTTGAGGGCTTGAGTGGGATTTAGGAGGTGCAGAACCCTTGTTCTGAATTCTTACACATAAAGTAATTTTTTTCTTAATTTATATTTAGGGCTTCAAAACCTGAAAAGTTCTATAAGAAATATAAATCCTTAGTATTTGAAAATGTGCATTCACAACTTGTGCACTGAAATGCATCTTGTAATTTCAGACTTATATGGGTGAATTCACGTACTTTCAGGTATCTATTTTTAAAAATATCTCATAATTCTTTGTGCATTTTCTCCATTTCTCCCCATTCTCTCCTTTTCTTTCCCTCAATTTTTGCTTCAATATACAGATTTTACCATGCAGTACTTCTGCCCAATCTTTGGAAAGGAACTGAATTCCTGGCAGGATTATTTTCTTTTTCTTTCCCTGTTTTTTTATTTCTCCATTTTTTTTCTTTCTTTCTGATTATCTTTTTGTTTTGTTTTGTCTTGTCTTTTTCTATCCTCAGAACTGTGATTTGAATAACAACTGGTGTAGAAAGAAGAAGTTCTGCAATGCTTTTCATAAATGAAATTATCAAGTTTCTACAATTTAAAGGTTCTATTTGTAATTCTAAAAACCTTTTCCATTCCCCTTGCTTAGCTCAGGGCATGAATATAAGGGGGAGCTGTTTGCTTTGCTTCTTGTTAATGGATGAGAGATAACTAAATGCTGAATTTACAAAATACTTGCCTGTTGTGAGTTTTATGCATAAGTACCATATTAATATTATCTTAAGATCTTAACTGAATAATATCTGTAAAGTCAGTTCACCATGTATTGGAAAAAAAATCTACATTGTTTAACTCTACAGAACTTTTAAATGTTGTCCACAAGTCTTCAGCATTAAAGCCTTCTCTCTTGGAATTTGAATTGCAAATGCTGAATTTTCCATCCAGTGTTCAAGTCTGTCACACAGTCAGAAAGTGGCTTGGAATAGAAAAACAAAATGAACTTTAAAATATAATTAGAGTGAAACATTTTGCAATCGTATTGGCTGAAACAAAAGCTAGCAATTTGAAGGTGCAAATGGTCTGGGTCAGGGAATGTTGCTAAGTGATTAGAGCCCAGGGCTTGTGTGTGCTCTGATGCTAACTCTCTACTACTTTGTGGAATTAGAAAAATCACCTTGTCTGTCTGTAGCTAATTCTGTATTTCCAGAGGAATCTGTCTAAATGACACTTTCAGACGTGACCAATAATATCAATACTTACAGCAGCAATTAAATTATCTAAATAAGGCTAGTAATGCCTTTTAGATATTATAGTTGACTGCAAAATACACAAAAGTGTTGAAATGCAGTTCTTGTCCCCCAGATGAGCCAGTTAAAAAAAATAAATAAATAAAACCTCAAGTGTGTCTCATGTGCCTAACAGTTGTGTATAACTCATTCATGGATGTCTATCATTAAGCAATGACTCAGATGCCTATAAAGAGGTGAAAAACATTCCTGTCTGGAAGCCTTCAAGCCCTGCTTCCATTTTCCCTCAAACAGTTTGCTTAGACATTTATTTTAAAAGGTTACTTTTTGCTGCCTAAAATTTTACTGTAAGTTGAGCATCAAAGTTTGGAATTCCTGAAAGAGATTTTTTCTCTGCCAAGGTGGTTACATGGCAATTTGGAAAGGCAGATAATATTAATGCATCTGAAGGGACGGGAAGAGTGAGTTCTGCTGTATCAGGCATCTTTTGGACTAGAAAAGCCATGATTTGGTAAAAACCATCTCTCTTTTCACAGGGCAAAGGGAAAACTGACATATGCCTTGTGTAAAAGGCTTCTTCAGTCTTTCATATTTTTGTGTTAAAATTGTGCAGATGGGGAGATGAAACGAGGGGAGATCCATTACTTTCTTCAGTAGTCAAGCCAGAAACCTTAATGCTGTTATGATTCAGTAACTTCTCTTTGGTTGCCTTGAATCTTCATAAATATTTTGGTCCCACCCTTTCAGTTTCTGCTGTGGACTGCAGCACCTTGAATTAGATCCTTTTTCTTGCAAGCCTCTTACCAAAATGTGTTGTCATCTCCAATATTTGCCTCTAGAACTCCTTCCCCTCTGTGTGACCTGCATGACTGCTTCCATGAGTCACGAAAGGCTGAGGATAAAATTGTTCTCATACATTACAGCCCAGTAGTGCCACAGCTATCTCCCCAACACTCTATTCTTATAAAACTAGGTGCATCATCTTTATTTACACTGACATTCGCCCATTCTATCTTCAAGGCAGTATAGAAGCCCACCTTAGCAATTCAGTTCTCTTTTTCTTCTGTTTTTTCTCCTTTTTCCTTACATTTCCTTTGTGTTTGAATGACTTATTTGGCTCCAGTGTTTCCACTTGTTTCATTATGGGCTTTCTTTTAGTGGATTATTGTTACAATTATCTTCTCCTTTCCTCACCTCACCTCTTCTACTTGCAGTTCTATCCTGTTCTTATAATACGACAATCAAATAATACATTTGAACACATTTTAGTCTGGCATAAATAATAAAACTTGTGACTATCTCACCAAAGCAAGTCATTCTATTAATGACATGGAACATTTTAGGGAGGTTATACAATTTTATTTTTCTTTTAGTTTCCTTGGCTGTTTTTTTAATGTGTCTTACATTAAAAGCATAATCTGTTTTGGAGTTCATCTCAATCTATAGGAATACCTAAGTATTAGTTGCCAAGAAGTAGTGATCAAGAGTCCCTTTACAGTCAGTGACAGGAGAAACCAATGTCTACAGGAAGATTTTTGTCAGTTTAAAACAGGGATCCAGCGTTATGATTTGAGTGCCATTAAGGTAGTTTTAAAAAAAATTTCTGTTGACTATCAAAGGAGAATGCACTTCAAATTGCAATAATATTATAAAAGTTATGAGAGATATGTGCCACTCCTGAATGGGAAACTGAAGGTGTTTATTCTGCAGCATTGAACTGTTATGTGAGAACATCTTTTCTTCAACATCTGCCAAAATTCTTCCCTCTAAAGGCAACCTGGAAACATATGCCCCCATCTGTACTTACTCACGTGCATCTGTAAGCAAGTTTCTTTCATAAACATTGTGTGCAATAGGTACTTATATGATTCATAAACATGTAAAAAATCTGTAAGCTGAAATGCACCTTCCTTAAAAAAAAAAAACAAAACCAACAACTTAAAAATAATATTAGAAGTGTTTTATTAGAAGTTTCAGAGTGCCTGAGTCTCCCTGATAATAGGGCTGAGAACTGGAACAGTATATTTTCTGTCTAACTGGGTCAGGGGCTATATCCTCCTCTCAGAGAAGTTTCTGGATTTTCAGAAAACACTAAATAATTATAAAAGGAACGATGGCTTGAGACAGTTTTTTCTCATGTCAACAATCCAGGTCTTTTTGCATACACTCTGATTTAAAGTTGACATAATATGAAAGCCAGTAGACATCAGACAGACAATCTAATGGGTTAATATTGTGTTACATATTTATAATCCAAAAGGCTTGTATAAATGCATCACTAACATGAAAAATCCAATGGAATTTCCATGGCATCAACCCATGAGATTACATTGACATTTCCATTTCAACAAATAATAAAATCCATAATCTTTATGCAGCCGGTGCCACACTCCATATGTTACTTCTTATTTTATTAGCTCTTTATCTTTTTTTTTTTAATTTCATACACAGAAAACAAAGTCTCATTCACATTGTGAATCAAAGAAACAGCAGCAGTAATAATAAAAAGACTTCAGTTTTGATCAAGAATCACAATTTAGTTATTATAGTCCTCTGTTTGTTAATGGTCTTGCATTTCTACACCCTATATTATGTCTGCTTTTGAAACAGTAATATTGACTGAACACTGTGTCATTCTGAGCTTTCTTTTCCTTCTGTCTAGACAAGAGCCAAGAAAATACAATGCCATTGTTATTGTTTGGACTTTAGTTGAGTTTGGTCTGGAGCATTTTTATTGTTTCATTGTTGTTTAAATTTTTATATGAATAATCCATTTCACGAGCACTGCACTTCAGCTTTGGTGTTTAAGATCAAATGAAAGATCCCAAATTGCCATCACTAAAATTTATTTATTTTCAGCAATATCTACTAGAAATGTAAACAACTAAGATAGGAAACCAGGTAAGGTAGGAAAAGTGATTAACCACAGACTCATGCAGAGGAAGGTGAGAGAAGAGGGAACAATGTACCGAGCAAGTGTAATTCCATTTCACTGTTTCCAGCAGGGTGATGAGTTTTAGCACTTGACCTTATGATCCAACTGTTATAGTCAGATTTATCCTTCCTAATATCCCATTCCCTTCCTGGGAGCACTAAATTTAGGCTCCTGTTCAGCTGTGTTCTTTCTCCTGTCAATGGAAGGAAGAAATAAGCGCCTCTAAAAGACAATTCAGCTTATTTTAGATCTGACACAGCATCTGCAGGTGCCTTTTTTCTCTCCACTGAATGTAATGGGAATCTAGGATGACTCTATGCCTCAATTAGTTAACTTGGTTAAGTGACAAATTCAGAGTACCCTCATCATGCCTTTAATGGGTAACCAATTCACTTAAATTGCTGCAGACGTAGCTATGCTAAGAGATTTTGAAAACTGAGAGCTGAAGCTACAAAGAACCTCAGACAGAGTTGGCAAGGTCATGATCCAGGGTTTCTGAGACTTCTCCATGGGAAGGGTGGATATGATAAAGCATCTGCAGGAGCATTAAACTGATTAGAACATCAACAGATACTTGTAAGACATTTCAATAAGCAATAAATACCTCTAATTAGGCAAAAGAAGATTTTCTAGACATGAAATGCCACATTTTCCTCTGTCATTCTTCACCAAATTAGTTTCCAAGCAATTACAATTACAATACAAAGGGGCAGTGGATTAAAAAACCCACAATATTTTCAAAATTATGTTGCATTTCTTGAAAACCAAACACTGCACAATAACGCCCCTGATGAGCTGAGATCACTGCCTGGTAAATGATGCACAATATTTTCCTGCTGATCTTTGTGCTGCTTTGTCTGTTGGCTGGTGTCACACCTTTGGGGATGGTGGACAGGTGACACTTCTCAAACCTGAACCTTCACCTGGAAGTGCTTATTTTTCTGCATCAGTGGCAGGGCTCCCAATACAACTAAGCAAGTTATTTAGGAATTACAGTTAGGGAATCCAGGACGAGAAGAAGTTCATCTGGATAGAAGCTTTAAAAGACAAAAAAGTCTTTTCCTTACTCTAATACAGCACAGATACAATGAATTCAACTTCATGACTGCATGGCAACAATAAAAATAATAAAGAATAACAGTAGCTGCAAGTCCTCTGGAAATGTCCTTTTCACCTATCTGTAGTAATATTGCTCAATTACAGATAGGGAAAGAACTGGCATCATTTCAGTATAGCCAATATACATTTTATCAGTAAAAGAGGCAAAATCCTCCGAGTTTTTCAAAAGATGATTTTTTAATTGCCAAATCTACAGTCTTACCCGGGGACCTGAATAAAGATTTCCTCATTATACCTGACAGTTTTGCCCTTGCACCAGGTGGAGGAAGAACACAGGAACATAGGAACTGCCACACCAGATCAGACCTGCAGTCCATCTAGTCCAGTCTTCTGTTGCTAATATTGGCCAGCACCAGATGTTTCAGAGAAAGGTACAATAACCCTTCCACAGACATACTCAGACTTTCCCCGGTGAAAATTTTGTCCCAACCCTCTACATGTTATGATTTTAAGCATGAATTATTCATTTTGAAGCATGAAGGATATACTTGAGATAGGTAGAGCATATCTGTCCCCAGATCACCCTTATTGTACCACTAATAAGAATCTTATTGTCCTCTCTGTACAAGCTTTAACTCACCCTAGAAAACTTTAGAAACTTTATAGAAGCACCTAAGTGAGAATCTAGCTCTAAGCTATCCCTAAAGTCAATGATACAAGAATAGTCTTTTAAGTACTCAAGTAACTAAAGTTTAAAATGCTCTGAAAGAGTAAGAGTTGCCTATGTTTCACTTCATGGGTATGGAGTAATATTCACTTTTTAGTTGTATTCATCAGGTAGGTATCTGAAGACAGGTAAAAGGAATGCACCTACAAGGCCCTTCCATAAATTATTTATTGGAATCGCTGTCTTCAACAAGAAGTATGTTTTGAACCTGGCCTGGATTCGACTGGGATAGAGTTAATTTTCTTTCCAGTAGCTGGTACAGTGCTGTTGCTTTGGTTTAAGTATGAGAACAATGTTTATAATGTTCTGATATTTGAGTTGTTGCGAAGTCGTACCTACTTTAAGTCAAGTTCCTTTCTGTTTCCCATGCTCTGCCAGTGAGCAGAGAATTTCCATGGGATCATGGCCAGGAGGATTGATATGAACTGGCCAAAAGGATATTCCATATCACAGAACATCAGCACATAAACTGGGGGGAGCCAGCTGGAGGTCCTGGGGACAGCCTGGACATCAGCCAGCAGATGGTAAGCATCCATATATGTGCATCTCTTGGGTTTTTCTGAATTTCATTTCTTTTTGTTGTCTCCCTTTTCATTTCAATGATAAGATTGTTGTTGTTTTTATTATTATTATCATCATCATCACCACCGCCGTCGTTGCTATCATCATCACCATATCAAACCATACCATGCTTATGCCTTCTCCTGGTTCAGTGGAGTGTGGGGTGAGTAAGAAGCTGCATGGCTCTTTGTTGCATGGCTCTTTGTTGCCAGTTGCCAGGACAGAAACAAATCCTTTAGCTCAACCAGGATGATTTGCAGCTTTCTATGGAAAGTGAATTTCCATAATTCTAGATGCTGACTTGGTCTTGCATCTCCTCTGTATGAGTAGTATACTATAAATCAGTAAAAACATTAAATTAGGATTAAGATTACAAAAGTGTTTAGAGGCTTTAGAGAGAGAAGTACTTAGGGCTAAGCATTGAACAAATAAAACACAAAAAGCTTTTTGTTTGTAGGAGCAAATAATTGCCTGTGTTGCACACTTACTGCAGATTTTTTGGGGTAAAGGTAATTTAACCAGTTGAGTTTACAGCTAAATGACACTGAGGAATTTGAACAGATATTCAAAGTAATATAATCTTCCCCAAAAAGGTAATCACAGCAAAGGAAAGCAACAAGTCAGTGAACAGCTCAGGAGCAGAGTTATTTGCATTCATGTTGATCATCTTCACTCCCAGACTTTAGAACAATTGATGTGGATGCTGCACACATTTCCTTTAATATCACCAAATGTCCATGTTGAATACCAAGAGAGTCTAAGAACACAAGCTTGATTTTTGAATGGCTCAAGTTAAATAGGATGAACGTCCCTTGGCTTTCCTGATGAAGTAACATTTGGTGCACCATCAACATGAGGAAAGGACTAAACAAAAACAAGTCAGCAGTAGAGACAACAAAACAAAAAGTACTATGAAAATTAGGTCTACAATACTTGATGATCAGAACTGATTATTCATCTATAAACTGGGAGGCTATCAATTAGAAATGACCAAAAAGGGGAAGGCAATATATTAAATGACCGTGGAATATTGATGAATGTGACACATTGTGAAAGAGGTTAATGTAATCTTAATATCCTATATGCTGGGCAAAAGATTTTAAGTACTGTGTACTTGAATAGTTTTATTTAAGTGTTGGCATCCCATGCTGGTCACCCTTTTTTAAGAGAAGTTCAAAAACATCAGGAGCAATAGGTTGACAAACATAAGAAAGACAGTTTTACACTAAAATAATTTGACTTAACTGCATGAAGGCTAAGAGGGGAATATGATTTCAGTCTACACATCCAATGATAAATGGTGGCAAAGAGGAGAATGGAATTTAAAGAAAATAACCTAATAGATAGTATAAAAATGGATTTAGTAAAATTCAATTTCAGTTTAAGATTAAAACCTAGATGCAAGTTTTCTGAGTTTTCAAGTTGTAGAATAACTTCTTGGTAGATACAGAGTTGGTAAAATGTAGTTTTAAGATATGAAATGGTTTGTTTATAAGCAAGGCTGCATGTCATGACTGTATTAAGGACAGCTAAAGACAGTTAATTTCAGATATTATTTTCAGTCCCCTGGTTTCACAGCTGAGTTTCCATTATTTATTGAATTTATGAATTTCCACAATGCGTCTATGAAGGTTGTCTCTACATTGTTCTCATTTTATAGGTGAGCAAATAAGAACTGAAACAATTTACCCAAATTTGTATTTTTATTATTATTTTTATTTGTAGAGATAATACAAAGCTGGGCACTGATGAATTCCTGAAAGCTGCAGATTAGCACAGTACTGCTAGGCTGTTTTAATTCTTAAATTTTCTGAGAGAAAGATATGGAGGAAGACAGTGAGGGGGAAGAAAAGGAAGAGGAGAGGATTGTTATTAGCTATTAGAGAAGCAGTGAGAAGCTAAGAATGGCCAACCATCAGATTTTAAAAATAAATTGACAAAGAAAAGGGCCCAGAATTTATTTATTTTATTTTCAAATACCATGGTTTTTAATTTGATCTGATAGAACGCTGTGTATTGAAAATACTACATTCTTCTTTCTCTTGTTTTTCCACTCCCAAACATGAGAGTTGAGGCATGTTCCACTTTCCTGTATCTAGAGCACCAAAACCTCAGGTGAGATGAAGGTGCAGGTATCTTCTTCATGCCAAGGTGCTCAGGAATCTGCTTAACAGAATGAAGATAAGTATCTGTTACTATGAACAAATCTGAAGTGATAGTCTGTTTTTGCATATTCAGTTATATCTCGGTTTTAAAACGTGAGGTGAGACTCCTCGACCACTTCAGCCTAACGAGACAAGAAGTTGTTTTTCAGACTTTTAATCTTCTGGAGTGCTTAACGTTGGAGGGTAGGACTGACCTTCCAGTGGCAGCTCGTTCAGGGTAGCAGCTGCATTGTCTCACAGGGATCTCACGGTTGTGAACTAGAGCAGCCACAGCTACCCAGCCGCCCAAAATATCCTGGTGGATGTCTCTTTGTCCTCCCCGGCATACGGCAGTTTTAGATGAGGAAAGAAAAGGAGACAGGAGGTGGTGCCAAACCAGACAGAAGTTTTTTATTAAGCAAGAACAGGGACACATCAAGAGAGATGAGGCAGCTGCGAGTATGCCAGCAGCTGCATCTGCTCGCTGAATGGATGATAACATGAAAATGACAGGGCCCTCCAAAGGAGCAAAATTTTGGGAATGTCTGATCATTAATGCCTTGGTTATTTTCCTTCTAAAATGGGTTAGGGACTTCAAAGCAAAAACTGGGCTTCTTTTAGCCCTGAAGAATCTTTACTTTTCATCCTGATTTTTATGCTGTGGATTTGTGTGCATGGCAAATTTATATGTGTTTTCTGATATGATAAAGCAATGATTTGCAATTTTTTTCATTGTCTACAGGGAACTCTTTGTGTTGTCTAAGGACTCTCAATGCTTCTATATTGCAACAATAAACATTCTAGTGAGCTATTTCACTGTGTTGCCCACAGACAGATGGATACATTGGATGCATATCTTTATTTTCTTTGGTGTTTTAGTGGCTGCCCGTCTCTTTTTCTTTTTAAATTCCAAAGTATTATTAACATTCAACAACTCCATTAGAAAGTCACAGGCAGTAAGAGCCCATCTGTGCCATGTTAACATTTAAGGAGGAAATAAAAGAGTAAAGTGGACAGGTGGAGTAGACAGCAGGAAACAGCACCAGGCACACAGCAGGTAGGGAGTTCAGCAGAGGAAAATGCCAGACATTTAACAGGTAAATGGAAGGGCAGCTGAATTTCTATGCCAGTCCATAGAGAGTGCAGTGAGGGAATAGTGGCTGACAGAAATAGGAAGATGTCACATCTTCAAGAAAGAGCACTTGCTTTCATTGAGAATATTAACCCAATTAACCCAACTTCTGAATAATTATGATTGCTGTACAACTTGGTTTTTATTTCCTATAACCTTTTAGAGGCTTTCATGCTTATGCTCTGATATCCATGAAGCTTGGAGGTGGATGCACCTCAGGGAGATGTTAAGGAATACTGACCAGGGAGAATGATGACCCTCAATCAAAGAGAGACAGTGGTGGGCTGGCTTGGCAAGGAAAACGTGTGAGGTGGCTTGGACAGGATAGCACATTATGGACAAAACAAGGCTGCATATGGTGTACCTCAATTGGATGCACACAAATAGGGAAGTGACAGCAGGACAACATTATGGGGAGAGCTCCTCACATCTTTTCAGGGAAATCAGCGTGTCTGGGTGTATCTCTGAAATGTCTGTACATTAAAGCACATAGCGTGGGGTTAAAGTAGGAGAAATTAGAGGGCTACATGCAGCTCAGAGCTATAGCCTCATTAGGAGGGAGAGGTCCCATATCTGGAGTGCTGCAGTGGGTGGACAGAGGCTGGTTAGGAAGGACAATTTGAAATGACAAGGGAGGGGAGCTGCTCTTGTGCAGGAGCAGTGAGCATGCTTTGAGCATTGCCTAGGAGTCCATAGGTGACATCAGAGAGTGAGTTATGAACAGCCGTCAGACCAACACAGGATGATGTGGGTGGCTGTAACACCTGGCCATGAAGAATTAGGTGACACCTTCTTCAGAAGATGTACTCATGAGGAATTTCAACCATCCCAGTACCTGCTGGAGGGACAGCACGGGAAGGCAAAAGCGTTCTGTGAGGTTTCTGGGGTGAGATGATGACACCTTTCAAACACAGGGGACTGAGGAGCTGGTGGTGGGAGGTGATCTGATGAACTCATGCATATAAAGAGGGGCAAACTTAGAGTGGATGTGAAGGTCAGGAACAAACTTAATTGTAGTGACCATAAGATGATTGTTTCCAGCAGCCTGACAAGAGGTAGCAAGGCAAAGAGGGAGATAACACTCTTGAACTTCAAAATTGCATTCTTCAGTCTTTTCAGGGTTAGATAATTCCTGTTTGGATATGGCCCTTGGGGAAAAAAATGGTCCAAGAGGGATATCTGTTTTTAAAAGATAACCCTCACCAATATTAAGATTATTCCATATCAGCCAGCATGAAAGACCCATGTGGATGAACAAAGATAAACCTCAAAAGTAAAATGGCAAGTGTAGAATTTAGAAGTTGGAAAAGGTCAAGTCACACAGCAGAAACACTAAGATAGTGTCTGAGTGTGCAAGGATAGAGCTAGAAAAGCCAAAGCATATCTGAAGTTAAATCTGGTAAAGGACATGAACAACAACCACAAAGGCTACTATGGGTGTTTCATTCTCAAGGGGAAGGTGAGGCAAAATATGGACTCACTGCTGAATGGGGCAAGGAAAGTGGAAAAAAAGACATTGAAAAGATGGAGATATTTCATTCCCTCTTCACTTTACTTCTTACTGCAACAATTTTCCTTCACTAGTCACAGACTCTTGAAACCAGAGAAAAAGCCTGGACCAAAACTCACCCTCTGTGGAAGAGGATGGTCTCAGGCAATGTATAAACTGGACACACACAAATCTGCTGGGTATTCTTGACTTCAGTGAGGCAACTTAAAAGAGTGTGCCCAGGTGGCCAAGAAGGCCAATGGCATCCTGGCCTGCATCAGGGACAGTGTGGCCAGCAGGACCAGGGAAGTGATTCTGCCCCTGTACTCAGCGCTGGTGAGGCCTCACCTGCAGTACTGTGTCCAGTTCTGGGCCCTGCAGTTCAGGAAAGATGTTGAGGT
>VZRF01005164.1:260642-286246 GCA_013396875.1 Vireo altiloquus | reverse complement strand
AGTGGATCAAGGGTTGGACTTGATGACCTCAGAGGTCCTTTCCAACCTGTGTGATTCTATGATTCTATGATTCTAAGAGGAGCATACTGGAAGCACAATTTGGGGATCAGGTAAACAAGTAAAAACTCAGCACTTTAGTGGATATGCCATGGGGTTTCTAGGTAACCTTGGACAAGCCTCTTGAAGTGAGTTGAATTAGCTACCCAAATACTATTGAGAGTTAAAGATCGAAGTTAATAAATATGCCAAGTGAACTGCAACAAACTGCCTGTTAAAAGTGGCCATGTAATCAACAGAGTAATGATAATGTGTTGTTTTCTGTCAGAAAAGCCACTGAAACCCCTAATATTACATGGACAAAGGAGTAGGGGAGCAGCATGATCCAGGGGGTCTGAGACACCTTCCTAGTATGTTTATATGTCCTAACTTCAGAGAGTCCTTTGTGTGTCTCTTAATTCCTGTAATAACTTTTAAAATTAATCTGGATGAAATCCAGAACTGAGTTTCCTCTGCTTTACTTGAGGGTGCTCAGCAACCTTGCATTAATAATATACGTGGGTTTTATTAAACTCATTTTAAAACAGGGTTCCTATGTTCCAGGTTCATCCCCTCACTTGTACAGTACCAGACTATGGCCCAAGTCCTGGCCTGTATTTCTGCACCACTCTTAACATCTAGGAAATGGCAGGCGTGATGCCTCTAAAGCTTGGCACTGCTGCAGATGTGTTCCTGTTGATAGATACACGCCAAGCTTGCTGTCACTTGGCTTCACCCCTGGAAACTGGCAGAAAGAGAAGAATAAGACTCTGCTAATTTATCCTTTTCAGTGGGGGCAACATTATTTGTCACCTTGCCACTTGGCTGTTCTTGTGCTCTGGCATGTGGTCCCTGACTGTGTTTGAGTGAAGCGTGATGGTTGTGGGGTCTGGAGCTCTGCGAGCAGCTGCCGATCACTGCCTGGCTACTGAGGCAGGGTGCTGAGGAAGAGGACAAGGGCTGGGAGGCTGTCATCTGACAAAGTATTCGAAGGGAAAAAGCATAGGCACACACAAAGTTCAACTCGAGAGACTCCGCAGATGAGCTTAGAATGGGAATCAGAAATGTTTGAGTAACACAAACAGCATATTTGTTGCCTGTGCTCATCCCCTTTGGTTATCCGTTTGCTCTTACATTAAAAAAAGAATTGTTTGTGCATTCCTATTTTTAAACTTTCAGTGTCTCCACAAGGAAAGTTCAATAGCACGTCTGCCTGAGGAGGTGTCAGAGCACTTCCCAAAACTGGACTCTCTCCCTTTTCACACTAGATTTTAACAATGGAACACAAAAAAGTCAATATATTTTTCCCTATTCTTCTTAATGATTTTATCATGTTTTTATATGGACCTAGAAATTCAAAATCTAGTATGGAAAATCTTATCATATTTAATGCGATTTTTTTTGCCTCAAAGCCAACACTAGGATTTGTCTAATTGTATGACAAATTTAGTTTTGAAAAAGAAGATGATCATCTGTGATTGTACAGGAAAATAAACGGAGAGGTTCGGAGAGGAGAGGTTCGGAGAGGAGAGGTTCGGAGAGGAGAGGTTCGGAGAGGAGAGGTTCGGAGAGGTTCGGAGAGGTTCGGAGAGGTTCGGAGAGGTTCGGAGAGGAGAGGTTCGGAGAGGAGAGGTTCGGAGAGGAGAGGTTCGGAGAGGAGAGGTTCGGAGAGGAGAGGTTCGGAGAGGAGAGGTTCGGAGAGGAGAGGTTCGGAGAGGAGAGGTTCGGAGAGGAGAGGTTCGGAGAGGAGAGGTTCGGAGAGGAGAGGTTCGGAGAGGAGAGGTTCGGAGAGGAGAGGTTCGGAGAGGAGAGGTTCGGAGAGGAGAGGTTCGGAGAGGAGAGGTTCGGAGAGGAGAGGTTCGGAGAGGAGAGGTTCGGAGAGGAGAGGTTCGGAGAGGAGAGGTTCGGAGAGGAGAGGTTCGGAGAGGAGAGGTTCGGAGAGGAGAGGTTCGGAGAGGAGAGGTTCGGAGAGGAGAGGTTCGGAGAGGAGAGGTTCGGAGAGGAGAGGTTCGGAGAGGAGAGGTTCGGAGAGGAGAGGTTCGGAGAGGAGAGGTTCGGAGAGGAGAGGTTCGGAGAGGTTCGGAGAGGTTCGGAGAGGTTCGGAGAGGTTCGGAGAGGAGAGGTTCGGAGAGGTACGGAGAGGTTCGGAGAGGAGAGGAGAGGAGAGGAGAGGAGAGGGAGATCTCAGTCTCACAGAGCAGATTTTACTTTGAGTGTCTGGTTTTTTTGTCTCAACATGTTAAACAAGTTTCATCCCACATTACTGTAGGCTCTTAATGGCAGTGCCTGCCTTAGGACACTGCTTACCTTAGGCTTTCCCTGTACTGACTGGGAGAACATAAACCTCAGAGGTCTCAGATGAACCTTCTCTCCCCAGGGAATATGTAAATGGCACAAGGTCACTAGCTGTGAGCTGGAAAAAATCCATTTGGTACCTAAATTATTTGGCATGGATCTTTTCCCAGAAGAGCCCACATTTCATGCAGTATCAGTACCCCATAGCAGCTAGTTTAGAGCAAGTTACTATAGGGCACTTTCTCCATACTTAGACTCCAAGCTAACATTGTAATATTGGGGTTTATTACTAAATATCAGCCTTAAGCTCTTAACTTCAACCACAAATAACTGAACTCAACACAGGAGTTTGGGTGCTTTGAAGTGGACTGTATTTATAAAGGTTTTAAAGCAGCAGTTCCTATCTGTGAGACCACGAGGTAGAGGTGTAGGTACTTGCCTTTTTCTGTAGGGTTTGCAACAAAACTTCCATATGTCAAAAGAAATCAATGGTACTCATGGACCTCATTGTGTTGTTCTGTCACTTGCTCTGTTATTGAACTTTTCTGCAGTTCTCTGAGCATTTAAAGAACACGAAAATGTAAATCTGAATAAGAACAAGTTTGGGGAGTTCTCAGGGTTCCATAAGACTTGAAGAAACTTATAAACCATGAAGGAAAAATATTTGCTAGTCATCTGAGAATATAGTTAACTTGTAATGGGACACAGAAAACATTCCTCCACGCATTGCTTAACCTTGTATCACACTCCTTCTCCTGACAGCAACAAATGGAAACTACACAGAAGAAAAAAACCACTGCTGAAATCAGAACTTAGATAAAACATCTGAAAGTCAAAGGAAACAGAGATGCCCTTTAGAAACAGAAAATATGATGGGATTATTAATAGCACCTTTATGATTAATTTGATATTTCTTAATCCACACTGACTCATGGAAACTGCAGTAGGAGTAGTGGCCTTGCTGAGGTTGGTGATATAGATACTCAGCAGGACATTGCTCCTGCCCAGAAAGTTAGCATTCTAACTAGATGCACTATCCTTCCTATTTTCTAGATGGATAACCAAGGCATGGAGAGATGAGATGACTTTTCCAAGGTTGGTGCTAGAGCTGAGAACCTCTGCAGCATATTCTGATCCTTAGTAGGCTCTGAAGTTAAGTAGGATTTTATTTTCTTTCAATATATAAGACATAAAATACTTCAAAATACTGTTCCAAGACTTTTTAAAATGATCTGCTAGTGTTACAGCACTTAATTGCAATTAGGAGTTACTTTCAGCTCCACAGTTGAAAGGATTCTGCCTGCCTTTGAAGACAAACCTGCTGCTGAAGTATGTCTAAACTGGGCTTTTTTTTTAAATATCAGTGACAGTTTGCAAAGATAGACAGACAAATAAACTGATTAACTGACAGACAGACAGGCTGAGGTTATTCAGAGTCAGACCTTATTTCCCTGTTCTAGCCTAGAGGTGATTTCTTTTCTCTTTCTCTCTGTCATTGCCACAAGGGTTTTCTGTTATGATGCAGAGAAAAGTCAAAGTATATGTCTGTGAAAACATAGATAGTAAATTAGAAGATAATGAATAACTAAAAGAACGTCTCCAAGCTATTCCTCACAATATTTTTTCCTTAAATTCAGATAAAGACTGAATAGCCAAATCAGAGCTTGACAACTCATGAGCTTTCTTTTATGTTTATTGCTTGCCTTACATACTCTTTCTCATATATTAGACTTATTTTCAATGTCTGGAGAGATTACTAGTGGCTAGGTCTCCAGGCAACACTCTGGAAGACTTTAGATTTCATATAAATTGTATGTCATATTTTGTCATTCCCATTTTGATGTCCCAGACTTCATAGGTCATCTCAGTAGATGCCTCTGTTCAAGCAGTGTAATCTTGCCTTTAATATATTTCAAATTTAACACTTTGTTATCATGTAATTGCAGAAGTGGAAACAACAATTTAATTGTACCAATAAGGCTAGAAAAGAGGCTTTTTCTGTAATCCCAAGAGTGCATTTTCTTAGGTATGTGTCACGGGAATAATTTGTGAAATGTTATTGATTTTTTTTACCCACCAAAAAAGGAACAGAGAGAGTTTTTTATGTCAAAGGACACAGATTAGTGGAGAATGATGTGATACCATTTTTGCCACACTTATCTCAGTATATTTGGGTTTCAACAGTTTGTGCTTCAAATTTGACAGACACTATTATCAGATACCAATTTTTCTTTGGGACTCAACAACAGGATTGAGAGAGGACTTCATTTACTTGTTGCCTATTTTGACTTATGCTGCTTTTAAACAAGAAATTTCTTAAAAGAGACAAACCTTCCCTACACTTAACAGTAGCCAAGTATCTTGAATACCTAAGTCACACTGTAGGCCATGAGGCACTCCCTGAACAAAGGTTCAGTCTAGGTCTTCTAGAAGTAAATAAGGAAAGTAGGAATTTACTCTTCTTTCCCCTAGAACTTGCCTCAGGGTGTTCTTAACAGAGTTCAATTTAAATTAAAAAAAAAAAATGGTTAATGTGACTAGAGTAGATTTTCACATCTGTTTGCTTTTACATAGACTGGGGACTCCTTTCTTTCTGAAAATGTAGCTCTAGATAAGGATTTCTGAAAATCTGGTCTTTAAGACTTGCTGAAAGAAGTCAGTGTCAGTAATGGAAATATAACCCACTTTTCCCAATCCTTCCTCAGTGCTCAACAATCCCTTCAGCATTCAAATCCAGGAACACATACACTCCTGTGCATGACAAATCTTTATGGAAGACCTTAAGATGGGTCGAAAATCTGCACCCACTCTTGATCTCAGGGCATCTTGCATCCTAGCAGCAAGCAGATAATGAACCGTATTTATTTATTTATTTGGATCCTGAAGTGTTGTTATCAATGACATATGCATTATTGAATTTGAATAGTATATTAACTTGCAATAAACTCATATGATTCTCCAAGTCCCACAGTACAGAGCGCACAGATCACTGGCTTTTCCTTACACAGACCTTCACCGAATTGAATTATTAAGTTCCGCTGACGCTCTGTATAGACGTTTGCTTTACATCGTGCTACATTTTTTCTCATTACATTTTCCTATGATTTATTTATGACAATCCTATGCATATAAAATCCATGCTCTAAAGATCACATTGCAATGACCGAACTGGCGTTCCTGGAAAAGTTCACAGCAATGATTCACAAGTGATTCATTCCCTACAATGCTCTTTTCTCCTCTGAAGTGAGTGCTTGGCATCCCATGTTTGCTTAGAGAGGCACTATCTGCTTAAATCTTCACCTCGTGATTTTTTAGGACCAGCTTCTACAAGAAGTGCGTAAATGGCTATACAGGCTTTTTAAAAGCCTGAATGCTAAAACACATCTCCTCATTATTTACTTCTACGAATTTAAAATCATGTAATGCATCGAGACAAATGCGAAGTATTTGCGTGCCTGTGTCTGTGTAAAACTGCCTCTTTTAGGTTTTACGCAGCATTTGTCCAAGCAACTCTAAATATGCTGGATGTTGGCTTGCCCCTGCTCTAATTAAGCAAGAGGAATGACAGCCCAGCACAGACAGGGTATTATTTACTGGCATGCTGAACACTTGCAAATATTTTATCAGTGAGTCAGGGCTCAGTGTGTAAGTGTAGACAGAGCAGACAACTGTCTGCACAGCACACTGCCGGGGGTATGGTACAGTTGGGAAATGTCTCCTCTGGCTGTACCTAGAAGTTCATAAAGCTCAGCAGCATTTGCGGAGAAAATTGAGTGTGTACAGGGCCACAGATGGAAAAAGGGGCAAAGTGTTTGGCGAAATATGGGAGCAACAAACCATTTACATGGGCAGAGAGTGATAGAAACACAGAATCACAGAATATGCTGAGTTGGAAGGGAGTCACAAGGGTCATCCAGTCCAGCTCTTACCCCTGCACAGAACCAACCTCAAGAGTCACACCATGTCCCTGAGAGCATTGTCCAAATGCTCCTTGAACTCTGTCAGGTTTGGGGCTGTGACCTCTGAGCAACTTATTCCAGTGGCCAAACACCCTCTGGGTGAAGAACCTTTTTACAATATCCAACCTAACCTTTCATGATACCCTTCAGGACAAAAGGACATGGTTTTAAATTAAAAGAGGAGATACGTAGGTCAGGTATTGGGAGGAAATTCCTTACTGTGAGGGTGGTGAAGCATTGGCACAATTTCCCAGAGCAGCTGTGGCTGCCCCATTCCTGGAAGAGATAAAGGTGAGGCCAGGTAGGGCTTGAAGCAACCTGGTCTGGTGGAAGATGTCCCTGCTGATGGCAGTGGAGAGTTGGAACAAGATGATCTTGAAAGTGTCTCCCCAACCCAAGCCGTTCCATGATTCTGTGATTTTTCTAGGATCCTCAGACCTGATTTTTACCTCAGCTGTTCATCCTGCTCCTGTCTCCTCTGTTTGTCTGAGACCCAGGCCCTGATACTTCTGGAGGAGAAATTTGAATTTTTGGTTGAAATGCTTTTAACTGGCTGGATGTCATAGTCAGAGGAGGTTTTTTTTTTGTGGTAGGCTCTTGAAAGATATTTTGTCTCTGAAGATGCTGCTGTATTTTTGGTAGAGTTTATCCTTTCTTCTTTTCAGCTCATGAAACAGATAGAGGAGATACAACTTGTCCATGTCGTATGAGGTTCTCAGGGAGGCAGAGGAGGAAGAACAACTACTAGTTCTTCAAGTGGTCACCACAATTCCTGTGCAGTTCAGTTACAGTCCCGACAAGTACATCTCCTTAGATAACAGCAAATTTCTCACAAAAGCTGGAAGATAATCTGAATCACAATCAAAACCAAAAACATTCAGGTGTGGATGCTGAGGTTTGCTTAGGAACTTCTATGAGCCAGTTCCACCTCTTGATTCTTAACCAACCCATAGACTTTCTCTCCTTTTTTTGTCTCTCTGGTACATATCCAATTCTTTCGGCTGCTGACCTCCTTAGGGTTTTACTGTGCATTTTGTGGCAACATAACAGGGTAATTTCATTTGGAAGGGATATCAAGAGGTCACCCAGTCAAACCTCTTGCTCAAACCAGGGTCAGCTATGAGGTCAAATTAGGTTATTCAGAGTTTTCTCAGGAAGACTAATATTTTAATTGGAAATAATAATGATATTAAACTCTAAAAATACTAGAATTAGCCAAGGCTATTCTTTTACCCAGAAGCTGCTTGAGCTACTTGCAGAAGTTGCTAACTTTTTTGGGTGCTTTTCTCCTTTATCCATACACACACAGAGCAGGTGATAAACTCTCCATGTGATGTGATATATGTCCTACTATGTCAAATATTTTCACTTGGAAAATGTAAGAAAGTTGTAAGTGAAAATGTTCTACTGGAGTTTTGGTGGTTTGTTTTTGGCTTTGTGTTTTTTTGTTTTTCTGTTTTTTTTGTTTTTTGTTTTTTGTTTTTGGTTGGTTGGTTGGTTGGTTGGTTTTGGGTTTGTTTTTTTTTGTTGTTTTTTATGTTGTTTTTTTTTTTTGGTAGGGTTTTGTTTGTTTGGGTTGGTTTTGGTTTTGGTTTGGGGTGGTTTTTTGCGTGTGTATATTTTCTTTTCTCCCTAGGGTCTTTAGAATTTTGAGATCTGGATAAAATTTCAATACCAGAACCCATGTGTGAGGCAGAATTACTTTTGCTCATTTCATTTTATAGATGAGACCTGGAGATTCAAAGACAAGGTACATCCAAGAACTAGATAAATTGATGTTTTTTTTGTTAACTTTTCAAGAGTGTTTGGTTTTCAGTGGCACCTCCATATCCTGCAGGAAAATGTCATGATGAGCTAAAGTCCATAAACAGATTTCAGGAGGTTCAGAATAAGGAAGAAGCTGGTAAGAAGAATAAAAGGAGGGACAAAGTTAAAGTTTCACTCTTTTGTTATACAAAATCTGATTTTTTGATTTTCCTTTCATGCCAAATGCTAATTATATATAAGATTAGATGTACATTTTTCAGCTTCTATTCTGATGAGCAATAAATGGATTGATTGGTTGCTTTTGGCAGAAAAATAACCAAAACCAATAAAATATGCCTCCAAAATCTCAATATTATTCACAGCTTTGTTTTATTTGTTGTATTTATTTGTAATTCTTTATTTATTTGTAAGTAAAAAGATAAATTTTCAATACTTAGTTTCATCTAGTACTACAAAGATATCTTATCTACAGTCTTTTGCTACCTCTAACATTAGAAAAGATAAAGGTAATAGATAAATTAAACTATCCTGTAATGCATAAATAGACTCCAGTTGATTCTTAACGTAACTCAGTTGACTTTGGTACAAGTTGCACTGGAGGTGAACTTGGTTGGACGTTTATGCAAACATAGTCTTGAAAAATTAAGTTTATAATGCAAACACTCTTGGGAGGTTGATTTGATACATATCCTCTCATAATATTTGATTAGGTTTTATTTCAAATGTGAATTTACTATGGTGTCATCTTTGCAATCTAGAACTGTTTCAAGGTTCAATAATTTTGTTTGATTGTGTAGTGATGCAGTCTCCAGAAGATAAATAAATGCAAATAAGGGAAGCAATGAAGAGCCACGTATGTGATGTAAGAGATCAAACAAAGTGCCTGAGGGGGGTGAGCAAAAGAGAAAGAAAGAAAAAAAAAAAAGATCATATAAAGGAAAATAGGATAGAGTCAAAAGATATATAAAGCCATTTTTCTGTCTCATTCACACCAACAGATGATTTTCCCTTGCATTATAACTTCAAAGGCGTTAATGCATCCAATTTTTTCTTTTTTTTATTCAAAGCTCAATTACTTCTATCATTTCTTTTGGGACATCTGTACTTACTTCATTAGAGCACACAGATGAGACATATTTTCTTGACATCTGGCCAGTTCTTTTTTTTTTTTTTTCTTATTTGTTTGTTCCTGTGTCTCACAGTTGTTCAAGGTTAACCCGACAGTAGTATGGGATTCACCTCACCAGATTCCAAAGGTTTCACTTCAGGATAGGCTATCCACTTGATGTCTGTGAAAATGATAAAGTGCTTTTAGAGCATGATTCCTTTCTTCCTGATATTAACACCAGGCAGGTTGGATGGATTGGTCACTGAAGGTACCTGACAAAGCCTGTCCAGGTTGGTTTTTCTTCCTTTTCAAGGTTCCATACCAGGAAAGAAAGGAGCCACAAGTGCAGCTTCTGTTCTTCATGTTGTTTATTAAGTTCTTATCTTAATTTTTGTGTGTTACTCCTGCCTGAGCTTAGCACAATCAGAATCACACTGCGAGATGGTCAGAAGACCTTGATTACAGCCTGTTTTAAAGACTTCTTAGCCAATTAACAGTTCCAATGTAAGGTATTTTCAACAGTGTAGCAATAACTATTAATCCCAGTTAACAGGTTTCTTCTACACTAGATTCTCTCTACCAATCAGCAAATCACAGGAACTCAAGTCAGAGAAGAAAGGAAGAGAAGAAGAAGAAGAAGAAGAAGAAGAAGAAGAAGAAGAAGAAGAAGAAGAAGAAGAAGAAGAAAAACAGGGAGAAGCCAACACCCTGAATTCTCCATGTTGTCTCTATATAATATAGAGAGCAAAATCTAAAAACTACAAGCACATTTTCTGTAGTCCACTAAACAGCTATCTTACAATTTCTTTGGTGCTCTCAGCTCACCCAGAAGTGGGGGTAAATGCTTCCATGGGCTCAGTTTGCATGCCAAGACTTTTTTGGGGAGCTTCAGGGACAAAATATGTCCCTGAAGGGTCAGGAGAAGTTCTTTGGCTTCGCTGGGTTCTGACAGTACCTTCTGCCACCGTTGTTTTACTAAAATGAAATTTGGCTGTTCAGTGTCATTGGAGATGCCCTAAGATCCTACCTGGTTTGCAGCTTCCATTTTGGAGAAACGAGTGTCTCCCACTAGACCTGAGTCATACTGGCCAATTCTGTGTTGATTTCTTGGGTCAGTAAGCACACCTAGAGCAGCACTGTAAATTTTTTGCAACCATCCACAAGTTATGGTTAAAAGTCTCATTTGCATATTGCTCAGAAGACACGATGATTAATTTCTCCTTATGTTGTTATTTTTGCGCTGTTTTTGAAGGTCACTGGTCACAGAAAGAAAATTAATCTGTGGTTGAGGCTCTCAGACCTTGAAAAGGCTGAGTCATTTTGTGCAGGCAACAGGAGCGGTGACATTCAGGTGCCAAAAAAAGGAGCATCCACTGTCCTGTCAGATCTCCTGGGTTATCTTGCCTGGCACTTCAGAAGGAGCTTCATTGTGTGTGTGCCAGAATGGTGTGGATGTCTCAAGTATGTTGAAGGTGCTAAAAATGACCCAGGCACCCACTGCTAAGAACTTTACTCACTCTCTATATCTGTCTAGTGAGCCAAAAGCACCTCATTTGTGGGCCTCAGTTAGGTGCCTGAAGGTAGGTGGGCTGGAATCAAACCAAGCTCTGAACAAAAGCTCAGGGCTCATGTAAGGGAGGGGAGCATGAGAACCTGGCTGTGTGACAGAATTTTAAGGCACCATGGTATACTTGTACAAAACCTTCTCCAAACCTGTGACCACCTACGAGTGGTCTAGTCTGCATTCACTGGAACTGAAATCCCTGGAAAATGGGTGGCAGTAAAGAGCTGGGTACTTTTAACTTACCTTCTAATACACAGTAACTAACCCAGACTAATGCCTTCCCTCAAAAATGTTAAAACCAAGGGAAAATTTGTTTTAATCAGACACAGGTAGCTCAGGTTTGAAAGCTTTTAGACTCCTTTCTCTGCACTCTTTCCAGAGCTTGCCATCCGTCACCTCTCTACCTTGCCAATATGAGGGAAACTCAGGCTCCGCGGATGATTCTGAATTGCCATATATTTTACAAGATTTGTAATTAATAACCAGCACAGTTCCTAAAACATCGCAAAGAAAAATTTATTTAATAATCCTGGCAATTCAATCCTTGTCACCAGTGGAGATTTAAGATCATCTCAACCCCTTTCTGGTTCTTGAAGCAGAATAATCTTGATCTAGCCCCCCTGAAATCTACAGAGATCTTGCAGAATTCCCCATTTTCAACTTCTCAGTAAAATTTAATATTTCACTGTCCCAGCAGCTCATCCTAAAAATGTACTCAGGTAGAAGACATAAGCAGAGCCTTGCAAGAAGAAGGAAAGATGGTTAAGGCATTTAAGGATTGAAAAATTCAATCCAATACAGCTGCACCTGCTCTGGTAAGAAGCCATAAAACCCCAGTGGTTTATTCCTGTGACAAAATAGTAATGAGGGAAGGAAATGTCACCAGATTAAGCTGCTACCAAAGATGTCACAAGTAGGGAAAAGAGACTGGAAAAGATATTAACCCACATCCTCATTACACTGTTAAGTGGTCCTTCTCAAATGACACTAGTTTCTGTTTATAGATTGCTATGTTCATTTCCAAGTTCTAATCAACAGCACTAGAAATTACATTTACAGCGTTGTGTCTTCAAGTGGGATCCCTTATGGCTCTTCCCCCAGAGAAGGTGCTCTGTTGGTGTGTGTGAGTGTGCCTGTACACACATATATACTCATGTGTGTGTGTGTGTTTGGCTGTGGTACACCCAGAAAGTGTTTCCTCAATATTTCTGAACACTTTCAACATTTTCACACATATGGGACACACAAACACCACATAAAGTTTCATAAAACAAGGCAATGAAAAGGGATAGCATATAGAATGAAGTATGATATGGTAGATAGTCCTTACTCAATGAGGAGTGAATTTAGGTCTAACTACCAGATGGCAGAGCTGAACACAGAAAATCCATATGTGTGATGGCAGCTAGGGACAGCCGTTGACATACTTGCTTTTCCAGCCAAATGCCTCAGCAGATGCAGAGTTTTACACTTTAACATTACAATATGGCACTAAAACCCGGGAGAAGAGTTATATGCAGGAATCAAAGACAATTTAAAGGGACACTGCTAAATTCTGCCCTCTTCCCAGCACATGTGGGGGGCTGAAGGAGTGAAAGAAAGGGATCTTTTCCCTGCTTTTGCCAAAGTGATTAAGCTATTAACTATTTTCTTTCTATAATAAGAGAAGGACAATAAGGAAAGAGAGAGAGATTACTGATCAAAATGACAAATCTGTGGTTTTGTTTTATTGTCCTGATAGACAATAAAAAATGCCCTCATCCCCTCTCATTTAAATGACATAGCAAATTAGGACTCTTACAATCAGCAAATATGTATGGGAAGAAAATAAATATATTTCCAAAGCTAGTAACCTAATTTCTCTGTGGTTTTGCTCTTTTATTATTGCTACTATTTTTTACTTTTTTTAATGTTGTATCAAGAAAAGAGAATTACCCTGTGTAGTTAGTTCAGAAGTCAAAAAGTCCTACTAACTTATGTACAACATTATATTGCTTTGAAATCCATGAGGGTCTTGTAGTGCACATTCAAGGTCAGACAGAGGTTTCATAGAATCACAGAATAGTTTGAGCTGGAAGGAAACTTGAATATTATCTAGTCCCAGCAACCCTGCCAGGGACTGGAACACCTCTCACCAGACCAGGTTGCTCCAAACCCCATCCAGCTTGTCCCTGAACACTTCCAGGGATGGAGTAGCCACAGCCTCCCGGAGCAGCCTGTGCCAGGGCCTCGTCACCTCCACAGTAAAGAACTTAATCCTAATAATTAAGCTAAATTTCCCTCATTTTTACACATTACTCCTTGTCCTGTCACTACAGTTCCTGATGAAGAGCCCCTCTCCAGCTCTCACAAGAGCAGAGTAGAGGGGGGGAGAAGCCATTCCCTTGACCTGTTGGTCACATTCCTTTGGATGCAGCCCAGGATACATTTGGCTTTCTGGGCTGCGAGCGCTCACTGCCAGCTCAGGTTGTTTTTCATCATCCATCACCTACCAAGCTGATCCCTGCAGGGCTGTTCTCAATCACTTCTCCATCCAACCTGTAGTTGTGCCTGGGTTTGCATCACTCTTGAGCTTCGAGTTGGTGATCCTTCAAATTCTGCCTCATTCTTGGTCCTNTCCTGTCACTACAGTTCCTGATGAAGAGCCCCTCTCCAGCTCTCACAAGAGCAGAGTAGAGGGGGGGAGAAGCCATTCCCTTGACCTGTTGGTCACATTCCTTTGGATGCAGCCCAGGATACATTTGGCTTTCTGGGCTGCGAGCGCTCACTGCCAGCTCAGGTTGTTTTTCATCATCCATCACCTACCAAGCTGATCCCTGCAGGGCTGTTCTCAATCACTTCTCCATCCAACCTGTAGTTGTGCCTGGGTTTGCATCACTCTTGAGCTTCGAGTTGGTGATCCTTCAAATTCTGCCTCATTCTTGGTCCTCTCTGCCCTCCAGGGCTCTATCCCATGGGACTCTACAGAGTAGGTCCTTGAAGATGCCAAAATCTGCTCTCTGAATTCCAGGACAGTGAGTTTGCTACATGTTATGAATGGATGATGTAGGTTCAAATCACCCCTTGCCTATTGCCCAGGCCTCTGGTAGCAGGCAGTAGCTGTATTGAGGTGGCCAGCACCCCAAAATCCACTCTGATTTGCAAGTTCTTTAATAATGGCTGACTCAGTCTATTATAAAATGGATTATTTATTTGTAGACACAAAACTAACAGACATAAGACTTAAACAGACTATTGCTACACAAGGATACGACAAAAAGGGAGTACTAGTATTGATACACGCAGAGTTAATTAAATTAATACCATAAAATTACAGCTAGCTAAGAAATAGCTCCCATTCAATGTTTCTTACCATCCAATTCTTTGGTGGAGTACACATCGAGAAATCCTCTCTCTCAATCCCTTGGGAAGTGACCTGGAGTTTTCTTTGATCCAGAGAGAGATCTCCTCACAGTCCTCAAGGAGGGTGTAAGAGACTTCTGCCTCTATGCTAATCAAGGGGGCTTTTATAGACACAAAAACCATGTCTTTGGGTCAAGAATATTTCTTTTATCTCTTCCCACATCTGTTCTCCTACCAAGATNCTCCTCACTGGGCTCTCTGGCTCCTGCTGGGCTCTCTGGCTCCTCACTGGGCTCTCTGGCTCCTGCTGGGCTCTCCGTTCCTTGCAGGGCTCTCTGGCTCCTGCTGGGCTCTCTGGCTCCTCTCTGGGCTCTCTGGCTCCTCTCTGGGCTCTCTGGCTCCTGCTGGGCTATCTGGCTCTTCTGTGGGCTCTCTGGATCCTGCTGGGCTCTCTGGTTCTTGCAGGGCTCTTTGGTTCCTCTCTGGGCTCTCTGGTTCTTGCAGGGCTCTTTGGCTCCTCTCTGGGCTCTCTGGTTCTTGCAGGGCTCTCTGGCTCCTCTCTGGGCTCTCTGGTTCTTGCAGGGCTCTCTGGCTCCTGCAGGGCTCTCTGGCTCCTCACTGGGCCATGAGTCTGGCCTGAGTTATCTCCTCCAAATGCCCCAACCATGAGAGAGAGGACACGTCCTGCTGCACTGCATGAGATCCTCTCTGCCCTGAGGATCTCCAGCTCCACCTTCTTGTGGTCACTGCAGCCAAGGCTGCTTTGGAGCATCACATTCCCCACGAGGTCCAGTGTGAGCCCTCTCCTTGTTGGCCCCTCAGTCGCTTGTGTAAAGCCTTGAACACATCCTCGAACACTTCCAGAAACAAGGCAGCCAAAGCTTCTCTGAGCAACTTGTTCCTGCATCTTTGGAAAGCTGCCTAGGTTGAAATCCCAGCAATGTTTGCAAAACTTCAATTTCTTTTACTAAGACTGGAATTTCACCTTTAATCTTTTTGTGGCCCCTCTCCCTTCCTTCCAGACTTTGTTTTCCTGTCTACTTAGGTTATAAGCTCTTAAGGGCAGAGACTACCCTCTGCTATCTTAATCTACTGAAGTTAATGTACCAGGGCTGAAATCCTGCTGGAACTCTAGGAACTATTTTTATATACTAGATGATACTGGAAAATGGGAATTTGCCTTGGTTTTCTTAAGAAATACTTTTCAGGACCTATTTTGATTCGCTGTACATTTCATTTGTACTTCTGGCTTATGTTTGCATTGGTTCTGGTGTGAAGAAATGCTTTAGTAGGAAACTTGCAAACAGGACACTTGGATTTTGTGAGGGTTTGAGTACTTGCTGAGAAGCTGAGAACAACTTGCAGACTGAAATGTTTGCAGAAAATGAGAGGAAATGGTTAACTGTTCCCCTCACTACTTTTAGACTGAATACAAAGGATAAATCATATTTCATGTAAAAAAAAAAAAAAGGCACCTATTTCTCTACATTGATCACAGAGAGGAGCTGAAATAGCTAGTTTGGCAAGATGTCTAAACTCCAGATGATGAAACTTAACCTAAGGGTCTTTTGGATCAGGTCATAAGATATTGCATTCTAACACCATAACGTACCTTCAATTTTTAAACACAGTTTTCCATTGATTTTGAAGAGAAGCTCCTAAAGAAATCAATGTCATGCTATTGCCCTTGTGCATACACATGCTCTTAACCAACAGAGCAAGGCTTATAAATCTGGAGACTGATAGAGAAGGTTCACCATACTAACAAAGCTTCTTATCAGGACCTTCCCTAAAACACGCACATCCTCCACTGTAGAGAGATGTGCTGGCTGGTTAAAAGACTTTATCTACTCTCAGTCTTATTAGTTTAGGAAATTAGTTCCTTTATTAGCTTTTGGATTAAATAAATAAAGAGGATACAATTTCATTTTCAATATTGTTGTAAGTCTTTCCACTAAAATGAAAAGGAAGCAGTTTCTGATTTAAATAAATCTAATATCCTGTAACATCTTCTTCTATGCCATTTACCTGTGGAAATGTCTAAAAATGCAATTCAAACTGCTACCCTAGCACGCTGCTAACTCCTGAAAGCACTCATGTGTGAGTTTAACTTTAAATCTGATTGCTTTTGTAGTCACCTGGATTAAGAGTGTTGTAAAATTTAAATTTTATAATGTTATTTTCCTTATGCTCAATTTATTAGATGCAATATAATCACAGCATTAAAATCTGGATAAATAAATAAATAAAAAGACTCGGAAGACATGCTATATGATGCACTTTTGTTAAAAATCTTCATTTTCTGATCCGTGGTCAATTTATATAATTATTTCTGTAGGAAATTTAGCTGGGTTTGGTTTTGTACTAAATTTCTGGAAGGAATTTAGAGTAAAGATAGAGATAAATTTAAATGGGCTTTGATAGAGTACCTGCAGAATTAAAAGGGGGTGAGCAGAATAATGAATTTCTGCCAGGATGCCTGGGAAAGAAAACAGCAGAGCTGTCTTTTGTGATCATTGTAGGGTCACTTCAGTAATAAGGAAGGATGAAAAAGAGTTTCTCAAAAATTGCTTAAGCCTAAGACAACCCAGTAGAATTATTGCATCATGAGAACAAAATTATTTTGATTTTAAGGAATTTAAAGGAGATGCAGAATTTGTCCTGTTAAGCTCAAAAAAGCTAAGTGGCCTGCAAGTCACAGAAGAAATGAGCCCTATTAACATATTTCCCAATACAGTAAAACCTGTGTATAAAACAGTTCATTTGTAATACTCTATGACCTAGTGCAGCTTTTTGTTGTATTTAGGGAGAGGTAGAGTGATGAGAATAGTTGGCCAAGCAAATTGGTTTCTGTGTCAAGGTTCCTCTGCACAATTTGACTGTTGGGATATACTACAGAAATCAAGTTATACTTTTCTTTCTTATTTGTCTAATGAAAAATTTTAATAAACTGGGCACAAAGGTGACTGGATATACCTTTTTTTTCCATGTTCATTGAAGTAAACCTATCAGAACCATATCTGATCCTGAATAAATTCCTTACAAATACAGAATTTTTAAACTAATTTGTGGTTTGTCGTAAAAGTACCCATATATTTATTTATTTATTATCTACCAAACTTTTTTTTTTTTTTATATTTATGGACTGAAATGAAAAGTGAAAAAGAGGACAGCAAGAAGAGCACTTTCCCTCACTCTGTTTGCAAAGACCTACATTGCTCCTGGAAAATGTCTGCCCTAGCCCTCTGGTTCCTGGATCAGTAACAGCAAAGAGCAACAGCAGCAAAGAGCAACAGCAGCAAAGATATGAGTTTAATGGAAATTCCTTTTCTGCTAAGAATGAGATTGGAAGAGTTTGCGAGAATGTAGGACAGACAATAATGCACACCCTTTTACCATCCCCACTTGCAGTAACTGCAGCAAGTTTCACAAAGAGTTCCTCCTAGATTATTGCGAAAAGACTTCACTAAGATACCTGAGGGCATCATAAGACCAGAAGTTTTTCCTGGAGCATACAAATCTCCAGAAAAGAATCAAACCCAACCAAACCACTCAGCAATGAAACCAACATTCTTTATCCTTGAATTATCTGAGCAGTTTCCATGATGACTTTAAAGGTCATTCCCATTTTCCCTCTAGCCTTTCTGTGTTTTTCGCTGACAAATATTCCCTTATAACTACTGCATAATAGGAAGAAAAACAAGAAGGAAGGAGAAAAAAGGAGAAAGGATAGAAAGTAAAAGAGAGTAAAAGAGAGATGGAAGAAATTAGATATATTCATTATTCTGTGGTCATGTGGAGGGCCAGGAGTAGGACTTTGATGATTTTTGCCACTTATTTCAATTACTCATTCTCTGGGGACTGATTTTGTAGACTATTTTATGTGTGAACAGTGATTTGCATTGACCAGAGATTTTGTGTCTCAGCACCTAAAATTTAGAGGGGATAGAGCAAGAAAAAGAAACAAACCAAGAAGGACTTTGGTAGGATCATCAGAGGCTGTAGATACACTCCTCAAACAGCCAAGTGCAAGGACAAATCACCTGATTGATCTTATAAAAATCATCTGATCGATCTTATACGATCATTTGTATTCTGCCCAGCCCTGCATTGCACGTGTTCCTGGCCGCATCCTGACAGCTGCATGTCTCTTGGTTGATTATAAATCCTCAGCAGTGATGAAAGGGATTTTTGATAAGTTAATAACTGACCTATCTCTGGACCTTCAATCATGTCCTCTGACAATGGATTACAAGGAGAGTAAGATACTCTGAAATATTGTGATTTTCCAAAATGACTTCATTAAACTGTCTGGGATTTCTGGCCTAAGGTCTTTGTAACAGGATGATAAGTGACTCCTGGTCATAAAAAATTGTCTTTATGTAATTTCTGCTGGACGTCTACATTTACTGTACCAAGATTTAAGTGCAAATTTGACTCTATAAGCATTATGGAAATTGACTAAGGGTGATGTGATCATCAGGATTAAATTCCAATTTAAACAAAAAAAAAAAAAAAAATCACTGCTTTCTCCATTTGCGAGCTCCATGGAAAGACCCAGAAGGTGCTAATGCCCAATTTTGGTCCCAATGGCAGTTCAAATTAGCAGGAAGGAAAATGGAAGAAGTTCAGGTCTCCTTTCCTAGACCATTCTCCTTGCCTAGGCTGCCCCTGCTTCAGTCTCATCTCTATTTGCTTAGCATGTCTCAAGAACAAAGAAAAAGAATTAGAAAATAAAATGTCAGACTACAAGAAGAAAATTCAATTACTTGAGCTCTCAATCATGCCTACAAGTAAAAGAAAGCAGATCAATAGATTTTGCTGTAATGTGGCCCATTAAGTGTTTCTCCTTCATGCTGTACCTCTGTGAAGATTTCTATTTCCCAGAGATATATGGAAGAATTCACAGTATAATGCGGGGAACTGACAAGAAGCAAGAACAAGGTCAATAGAACTGATCTGAGGAACTTTTCTTTGTGTGACCACTTGATATTTCTACTACTATTTTTTTTTCACCTTCTGATGAGAGTATGGGTATAAAAACTGCACACAGAAACTCCAGTATGAAGCCTGTACTATATTTTCATAGCTCCCTTGACATTCCTTGCTGTCAAGGACAAAAAGGCCGTCTAGTCTGAAACCTTGTACCACGTGGGCAATAAAGTTTCTCCTACAGACCTTTGTGCCAATCCAAACAAATTAAGCAGAAGAAAAATTACCAAGAAGTGAGGTGCTAGTGTCAAACTTGGGAAAGTTGTTCTAGTCCTTGCTTCTCCCTAGACCTCCTGGTGAAGGTCATTCAACCTTATTCACTGCCTAAGGTCCTTGTTTGCATTATGCAGGCGTTCCAAGTTGCATTTATTGAGAAATGTACACTAAAGTTATATACAAAAGGTGCCGCTGATTGTGAGGTAAATTGATTTTTTATGGAGTACATTACTCAGAAGAGGTAACCTAATCCCAGACTCATTAGCCCGTCCCTGCAATCAGTTTAATTAGACTTGAAAAAAAAGGTGACTTCTCAGTTTGGGTAGACCGCACACTTTCAGAACGCCTGTGAATATGTTCAGAGGCTAAACCAGCTCGTCTGTAGCTGGTTAACTTGTATGAGAACACAGCCAAACTTCTGATTAAATATTACTGCATCAGATAAACCATCAGAGGAGGACCGTATAGGTCACTCACATCAGCCCAGAACTATTGTGTACTTTAGGGAAATATATAGTTTTGATGCTAAATCTTTAAACAATGAATAAATCAGCTTAGCGTTCTTTTAAGCTATTTCAATTTTTAATAATTCATCTTAATTAATATGAAGAAATATTACTCTAATATTTAATATTATCGGATTAATATTAAATGATATTAATTAAATTTAATTAAGGTTCATTACTAGTTAATGTACTGGTAAAACCTCCTGCAGTAGCTTTGCATTTCGTGGTTATGTTTTTTTTTCTTTCTTTCTCAAAATTTCTTTTGAACTTGACAGAACTTTTATCAGTTGTGTTGTTCTGGAGGATCACCTATCCCTTCCCATCTGTGAATATTTTATGATCAGTTTTATATGAGAAACATGCAATTCATTGACCATCCATATTCTTAAGTATTTGCGGATTTTTAAATTGTTTCTATAAATTTCATTTTTAAATAAATAAATAATGTTTCATTGTTAGAAATTAAACTCTTTGAGCCTTTAAGCATACATTGATCAACTTATCTGGTACATAATCTAATTATCGAGAACTGGCTAATACTTTGTGAATAGACCACTCCATCAGCCTTAAGATCTCACTGAAATATTGTCCATGTGTAGCAACTAATCACATGGAATCTGTTGTTTTCATCTCCAGTAACCTCCTTCCTTTAGTGTTCCAAAGCGCCACAAGCTTAAAGCCTTATTTCTGCCTTTTATTTTTTTTTTTTCCAATATGTTTGTATTTGTTACGTTTGCTTTTGTTATTATTTTCTGGTGTCCATGGTCTATAAATAATAGGAAAGAAGACGGGATTTTTTTTTAGATGCAACACATGGAGAGATTAAAAAAAAAAACAAACAAACAAAATCCTTATAAACCCACAGAAAAAAACAACAAAAAAAACCAGAACAATAAATGCATCGATCCTGTTTTCATTCAAAGTTTATTTACAGTTTCTGTTTGGGGGGGCGTGGGGAAAGATAAAAGATCTGCTGCTCTGAACAACCCAGTCAAAGCTGCTTTTATACTGAAATGCCCTAAGGCTGTCAAAAAGGACCTTGACTGGCATCTGGAATGAGCCATTATCCTGGCAATGGTTTAGCATATCCCAGGATGGCATGTATTAGCATATCCCTGGATATTAGAAGTTATCATATGCCTTAGTAGCACAACTTGCAGATTTTGGATTGTGTTCACGGGAACAGATTTTTCCAACAAGTGACTTGCCAAAGGCTTGATATAAAAAGTACTTATGCCTAATGTCTGTCATTCCGTCTATGCCAGTTCATTCTTCCTGGGCTGGACTGGATCCACCCTGGCACCTGAAATGGAGCAAACAAAGTCACTAGCTGCTGAAGACTTTGATGTGACCTGTGTTATTTTTACAGGCAGTTGCCATAAGGATGGTGACTTTATCCACCACGTCACGGCTGACCAGTGGTCTGAGATTGTCTTACACTTTTATGGACCTGTTCATCTCAAAAAGGCTTCAAAATGCTGTATAATTTGCATTTGTCAGGGAATTGTCATCTCTGTGAAAGAACACAGCTGCTGGCAAGGCTTCGTTCGATCAATGGATACATGCATCCTGAACATTTAAAGCATGCATTCATATACTCTAAAGCACTTACAGTTATACACATAGCTGGGGAGTAAATACCTTTTTGACATTTCAAATCATACCAGAGTAATAAATTTTCAAACCAAATAAATTCTGCGTAGACAGCAAGAAATTTTATCTTTGTGGGGAAAGAAGGGATTGATGGACACAAAGACAAAGAGATTTACTTATTTTAGAGATTTTAAAATTTCTTTTTTGGTTTTTAGGAAACTTTTAATTATTTATGTCCTTCAGAATGGGACACCTTGGGGTGTGTGTCTTTGCTCACCCCAATTATAAAAGGTCTTTGTATCGATCTTATCATTTTAGTCTTCTTCTAGACCTTTTTGGTAATCTGAATACAGAAAATAGATGGCATAAAGACAAAAGAAAACCTTGCCTTTTTGTATTATGCTGATTTGCAGAGAGTTCAGGGTATTTTTCATGGAATAAAGTGTAGCTCTACCTTAGGAGAGAATCACAATTATCTCCCAAATAAGATGCATTCTATTTTCTTCTGGTCCTTTATTACAGAATCAGTACAAATAAATGGGGGGTACATCTTACTGCTACTAACTCAGGGTAGTATAATTTAGGGAACATGAGCAAAACTCTATCACCTACAGAACTCCAGAATGATCATGTATATTTTGAAAGGGAAATACAATTAAAGTGGAGCAAAATCACTTGTTTTGTCAGTGTGACTTCAGCAGAGCCAGGATTTTACCAATAGTAAGTAATAAAAGCACAGATTAGATCATTGTTCAAACAGAAATCCCGTGTATGCTTGCTGATTCCTTAGAGATTGGTTATTCATAATCTCTTGACTCTGTTTCAATAAGGTTGGGGGTTTAGCTCAATATTTTTCCAGCTGAAGAAAGAAACTTTTATAAAGAGTATCTGATTGCCTGTAAGAGACTAGGTGTTTTTCACCTACATGGTTTCCTTCTCCTTTCTAAACAGCCTTTCATCTCAGTGCTTCCCAGAAAAAACAACAAAACAGTGATGTAAATGTAAGACTTATTTTGCTTTTCCATAAAGCAACCTGTTTTTTTACAGATAATCCATGAAATCAAATGTGTATAGTGCAGCCTTTTTTTTTTATTTTTACCTATATTCCTTCTCTGTTTCATCAGGAAGTTTTATTACTATTACTTTGAGAGTATTTACCAATAAATATTTAGACTGTTTTATATTGTGTACAGACATTATACTTGTAACTGGCCCATGTTCTCTTAAGATACATGATGTTTTAATTAGTGGATCATTTTGAAAAACTTGTTCACTTTAGCATCTTTTTGCACTTGAGTATTTCTCTTAAGCTAGTGGGAAACTGAGTAGCTGAGTAGTAACTGGGTAGCTGAGTTAAAAACCTCCTCCGACTAAAATGCTGGTGGTGCTGAAGTCAATAATAATAATATGTGTACTAACTTCATTGAAAGCATGATCTTGTCCCATTACTTGTGTGTTTGCAGTTGGTTCTAGTTTCTAGTTGGGTCTAGTTTCTCAATGAGCATGCAATGGGGTTTCACCACCGAAATAAATAGACCTCTGTGGATTTACATCTTCTGGGGTTTTAAGGAAGATGCTCTACAGGAAATTAATAGAAATGACAAAGTCTGGAGGAAGAAAAACTTCCAACTCCAGCTGAGATAGGTTGTTGTGGGGTGAGGTGAGGGTGAGGTTTCAGTGGCTTATCTGCCCAGATCCTTGAAAGTTAACTTGCCCTGGAAAGTTGTATTTGTACATTTTGGTACAGAACGCTGGGCATGAGGCTGCCCCTGCCTGGCAGGAGCACACACACTATGCAGGCCTGCAAGGACTTCAGCAAATCCAGGCCACAGAGGCAGAAACTGTGCTGTAAACAAGAGTCACAGTTATTTCACAGATCACAGATGACACTTTAAGTTAGATCCTCTTCAGTTACTATTATTTTTCAGGCTTCTGTAATTTAGGTGGAGGCTATTCATGCCAGATAGCTGTCTCAGGATTACATTAATTTTTTAAATTAGGGGAGTAAATTTTTTTAAACTTGCTGACTTATTTACCCTACCATAGTCCTATAATTTCTTCATGTATTTTCTTCAAGGAATGTTTTCCATATAACAAATGAGGTAATTATTTGGAACAACAGAGATGCTATTCCCAATTCCCTCTCCCATTCGATACCAAATAATTTCAATTAAAATGTTATGTGAAAGTAGTTCCCTGATGAAAGACATTCCGAAAATTGGGTTTATTTCATATAAAACCATCTGAAAGTTTTATAAGGAGCCTAGGTGACTAATTTTCATTAAACATCTAATTTAACTTTTAGGAGGCTCTAGCTTGAAAAAGATCATGTGTCTGTTATCATGCCCTTACTAAAAGTTTTAAACAGTTGCCTCAAATATTATTGAACTAATGAAGCTTTTGACCCTACTTCTGAATGGAAGATACAAGAAAGATACATCATATTGCATATTTACTTACAACACACTCATCTGCTTGAAAACACCCAACTCATCTTGGCAGGAGTGATGAAACTCCTCATTAAGCTGTTAAAAATAAAAGGGAGAGAGAGGGAGAGAACTCTAATTAAGCAGCTTGACAAAAATTCTGACCCATAATAGATTAAATAAGCTTTCTGTTTCAGCAATAATTCCTGGTACTAAGTGAGTCCAGGGAGCAAGTATATCTGATTGTGCAGGTTGATAAATAAAAGTATTTATTCTTTGAAAAAGCTTCAGGAGGAAGCCTGTTTCTTTTATTTTCACTTTATTATTACAGACTTCAGAATGTACTTCAATTTTTGGCATCTGGGAAGAAACCACCGAAATCTGTGATTCTGCAAATTTTTTGATAAGGTGACTGATACAAGCTTTTGAAGGGGAAAACTTATTTTTGTAAACATAATTTTGGTAATACACTTTAACTTTTCCTTCTCCAAGGAAACATATCCCTTACTGCTTAAACAGGATTGCCCACACGAGATACCTGAGGATCTCAGTGCTGGAGTGCAAGTCTTGGCCACTTGGACCACATGTTTGAGAGTTATGACAGTAGCTGTTACAACTTGAACCGTCCATGGTAGGCCAGGAAAAAAAAAAAACAACCAAAAAAACCAAACGGTTCCATGCTTCCCAGAAAGTCATCCTAAAAAGTCTTTGAAGGACTGGTGCTTTGAGATAAGCTTCATCAAGGATATGCTCCTGCAAATCTGTATTTTAGGTATGGAAGGCTTTTTTCAAAAGCAGGACAGAGGCAGGTGGTCTTCCAAAATCTGTGGGTTTCTGGTTTCTGGGTTTTTTTTTTTGTTTTGTTTTGTTTTGTTTTGTTTTGTTTTTTTTGTTTGGTTGGTTGGTTGGTTGGTTGGTTGGTTTTTTTTGTTTTGTTTTTTTAAATCTGGTTGGGGGTTTTTTTGTATTTTTTTTTGTTTGTTTGAGGGAGGGTTTTTTGTTTGTTTGATCTCCTCTTTCTGGCAGTACTTGCTCAAGAAAAGGTTTTACTGGTGACATTTTTCACCTTCCAGTGGGAGCAGCTGAGGGAGCTGGGGGTACTTAGCCTGAGTCACTCTTATAGACTCACCCTGCCCAGAAGTGTTCATGTTGATGTGGCAGCCAGGGACATGGTTTAGTGGTGATTTTGGTGGTGTTGGCTTAATGGTGGGACTCAGTGGTCTTGGAGGTCTTTTCCAGCCTTAAGGATTCTGTAACTCTGTTACTGTGTCCTCACAGAGCAGAGTTTCTTCTTTTGTTCTTCCCAGTTGAGATAAAACGACCTTCAGGCTGGTGGGATGAAAAATGCACAAGGTTATATACCTGCTCTGAATTCTTTCTGTGATTAAATTGTTTGCTTCCCTGCCTCTCATTGATGCTCTACTGCTGTGGATATAATTTGCCCAGCATGAAGTCTTACAGAAAATATGCACAACAGCAAAAATTTTATTTGGGTTCCAGTGAAAGTAAGAATTCCCAAACTTTCACCAGAAAGAAAATAAATACTTAAAAAAAATAAATAAAGATATTTTTACATACATACATATATATATATTCCCATTTGCAATTACTCTGTAATCCTCTCCACTGCTTACTTTTGTCCACCTGTATCATAACAACACACTGAAGTTGAACCTTAATCATGAACTAAGCAGCATGAGTTCAACCACAGGCAAAGGGAGCTACCAGAGGTTAGTTTACGTCAGAACACTGTGGCATGCATCCAGCTATATATTTCCCCTCTAAAACCGCAAATTAACT
>VZRF01005164.1:247727-258611 GCA_013396875.1 Vireo altiloquus | reverse complement strand
CATTGGAAAAAAAAAAAAAATTAAAAAAAAAAAAAAAAAAAGGAAAAAAAAATGGGAAATGGCCCCAACCTGCCTCAAAATTGAGACGATGTTAGGGAAAATCTCTCAGAGGGTTAATAGGCATTGGGGCAGACTGCACAGGGAAGTGATGATCTCAATGGACTCAATGGCCTTAAAGCTTTTCTCCAACCTAAGAAATTCTATGATTCAACGAATCTCGGTGTGCAAACACCTTGTCAGGTTCTGGCACACTTTTTACATGCTGTGATTTCGTATACCATTTTCACAAATGTGTTATGCCAGCCATGGTTAGATGCTAAACACCATCTACGTGGTCTAGAATATTTTTTTAAAATATTTTAAGCACAAAAAATGGACAATAAGTGCCAATCATTATGCCATGTTTTTTATGCCTTAAATATTAAGTGTAAAAAAAAAAAAAAAATCCGAGGAAATGAAGTATTGCAATTCATGGTAAAAAAACAACAACTACATATTGGAGTATCATTTTATCCGCTTGTGTTTTATGATGTGTATCTTGGAACATACTGCTTCTGATAATTTTGGTCTTTTTTCATTTTCCTGTGGAGCATTTGGAGCTAACACAGGCTGATGAAGGAACCGGATGGATGAGCCATGATATCCTTTAGCAGAACTCCAAATTTCTAGAACTTTTTCTCAACACTTTTCATATTACAAATGAGGCTCTACATTCAAAAAGCTGAGTAAAAGGCTTAAAAACATACAAAACCAAAACCAAACTTCCTTGCATTTCACAAGAAGGTATTTTGTATTTAGAAGTCCTTAGGCTAATTTTTTGTCCTTATAAATGTATTGTAAGACCAGATCTAGATGCCAATACAGGGGAATGTTGCCTTGCTGATTTCCTACTCCATAATTATAGTAAAAAAATCACGATATAAGTTTGTAGAATTGGTGGTGTCAGGAAGAAGCAGAGGGCTACAAACACGTTAGTTATGGATTGATTAATAACTCCATACCAGTCCTATTGTATTTTCCTCTTTGTGGCAGAAACCTCATTCTTCAGCACCTCAACACTGGGGTTTGGATATGACCAAAAAATAATATTGTTTATGATCAGACAGCCAGGCCAAATTATTCTGGGCAACTCTACATTAAAAGCTTCTATTCCTTAACAAACATTTGAAATTTTTCTATTTTTCCATCTACAGACCTTTTGAGGATTTTCGAGGATGTGTTTATCTCCAAGCTTACTCTTGTTTTTTGGTCCCCTAAAAATTGGCATCTTCTTACACTAACTAGGAAAACAATACAAGCACAACAAGGATAACTCAGCAGTGATCTCTTCTTTAGCACAATTCCTTCCTACCCCAAGGCTGTCAATTGATTTAACATTGAGAACGGCAGAAATAGACATAAACCAAGTGCCCAGGAAGCTTGTAAGTCCAGAATAAAGTTTGATCAGTAAGGGAAAGCTTATATATTCAACTGTATGCTTGGAAAAGCACACACACATAAAGAGAAACAGATAGTGAGTACCTTCTGAAGGCCTTCCTCAATCTAAAGGAGAATTTTACATTATTTTGGGCCATACCATGAATGGGGTGTCAAATGCCTGAACTATGATGATAGATATCAGATATCACATGCTTATGACAGCCAAGGTCAGAAGATCAAGGAATATAGAGTAAGGAAAGAGATTTTTTTGGGTCCTGTATTTGTCAGGACAAGAGGAAATGGCCACAAGATGCACAATGGAGGTTTAGATTGGATGTTGGGAAAAAATCTTTTCACTGAGAGGCTGATCAGACGCTGGGAAATAAGTGATGGAATAACCATCCTTGAAGGTGTTCAAAACCAAGGATATTTCATTTGGTTTGGTGGTGAGTACAGTGGTGGCTGGGTTAATGATTGAACTCAGTGATCTTAGAGGCCTTTCCCAACCTAAACTATTCTGTGACTTGTGTTTTCCAGGAAGGAAGAGGCTGCTGTATCGCTCTTTCTGACTTCAGCAGAGCTCCGTGCACATTTTTGTTGAAAGTCAGAACTTTAGGGTGCACAGACAGATGCCACAACAATCTCTGTTGGAAAATTAGCCCACTTCTGCAACTTCTGCCCAGGAAAATAAGCCACACTTCTGCAACTTTCAAGCCACATGTATTTTTTCACAATAGTTTGACCACCCATGATGTAAAGCAGATACAAGGCGAGCTGCCCTTGTTAATCAAGTGAATATTTTTTCCGTTTCAGCTAAAATTTGCAGAATGGTGCCTCAGAAAGCAATCTGGTGATCTTCATGGTTTGTCCAGTCATCATCCACAGCCAGCACTTAAATACATGGAACAGAAGAGCCCATCCTCCCTAACAGAATGACTTAAACACACAATTCCAGCCATCCCCACTGAGACAATGTGGGTGAGAATCCCACAAGAAATCTGCCCTGACATTATCCTTGTCCCTTCTGTGTCAGCAGCATTGAATGCTCTTAAGTGTGCCTTTTTTTTTGATAGAACTGCACAGGAATCACCACAGAAATCTGTTAAGGTTTTACGACTTGTCAAGATGCTCTTCTGACTCGTGGTTCCTGTTAAAAGTCTGTATCTTCTCTAAACTACAGCTGCCTCGACTTTTTCACATGGGAACTAAGGAAGGAGCTTTGTGCAGATACATATTTTGCTTGGGATTTTTTTGTGGCTTTTTTTTTTTTTTTTTTTCAGTTCAGAGCAATATTCCCTTATTCTTTTAGGTGAGTGTTGATATATATAGGCAGCTAAAGTAAGACTTACTTCATACAGAGAAAGAGAAGGGCTTGAAGGAGTGGAAAATGTAGAAATTGTTTGCTTTTATGTGTGCGTGTTCTTGGCTATTCTCCCATGTGGTGTTTCTGTACAGAAGAATGTGGCATAGCCCTACCTTCCTGAGGGTTCTCACATCTCACTGAGCCCAGAAGGAGCAATCCTGGGAGGTACAGAGTATCCTTCACTGGTATAAGAAACCCTCATCTCCTTGTGATTTGCTCCCAGCAAACAACTTACAGAAGTGAGTCTGGAACTCTCAGATGAACAACAAGAGCCAGGAATTAAAACAGATTACCAGGTGACAGCCCAGGATCGCCACCTACCACGGAGTCTTTTACTCATGTGAGGGGAGAAGCAGGTTACAGTTGAAAGGTAATAAAGAAAATAGTGAGAAATAGAGTTATCTGAAATTTGAAATAATGAAGTTCTCATCACATTTCTGCACCCTCAAGGGAAAAGTGGTTCAGATTTACAAGTTTTCTTCAATCTAGGACAGAGCTTAGCTCTTAACCTCTCAGGCAAACCTTTCCCCTAACCCTCTAGAGCCCCCAAACAAACATAGATGGACCTTTCAGTTCCCTCAAGTCAGAGACACCTTCGCTTTTGCATTATTTGTTAAGATGAATAGGATTCCCTCACAGTGCTGCAGCGGTGGTGAGGCAGCACATTTGTCAAGCAGCAGATCTTGAGCTCCAAGCCTACCTGGATAGACGAGAACAATTGTAGCTGTTGCTTAACATATCTATTATGGTAGTGCCTAAATGGCTCGGACAGTCTGGGACTCTACCAAGGTCAATGTTGCCCAGACTAAAGCACAAATAATAGTCCAACAGATACACAATCTGTAACACTAAGCTAAATCAGGAGGATAAGAAATTGTGACTTATGAGGCAGCATTGAACTGTGTGGTATCCGACTGAGTGACTCTTATCATGAAACCTTGGCCCTGCTAAATACACCGGGGCAGTAAAAGCTGCACCCATGAAGTCTGGATAATATCTTTCCACTTAATGAGTCTGGCATCCAAACAAACTATATAAGGTCATCTAACATCACCAGCATTAATGATGAAATCTGCCACAACAGCTGCAATTCCTCAGTCATCATATAAATGCACTGCAAACTTTGTGTTGTGAGTCTACTGAGCTTAGCACAGTAGGGTGCTGCTGCACACAGGGACAGCTGACAACAGTATTATTGGCAATTAGTTATTCTGTAGTGGCTGAAATAATTTCCTTATCTTATGTAAGATCATAACCACGTTACTCTTGGAAGGGTGGAAGCAGGAGATAACACAGACATTGTTTTAGGACATGTAATTTTAAATTATAGATGAAATACCCTGCTTGATTCAGCTGACATTCAGCCAAAATCCACGAGCTCACATTCTACCATAATAACTATATTTACCACTACTAGAACAGAATTCAAATCATTCAGTATGTAGCCCTAATAATAAACCTATATGACTAGGGGCTGCTTCTTCAACATTATTTCCACCTAATTTATAATCAAGATGTTCAATTAATAATTTCAGCATTTTACGCAGTGTTAAGTCAGCTGAAAAGCATGTGATTTTTTCCATTTTTCATTTTTCAGAATGCTGAGGAATGCATAATAAGCTAACAGAACAAGAATGCCAGGAAAGCAACAATTATTAACAGACTAATGGGAAAAATAAAAGGTTCAAAAAGAAAAGCTGGAAAGTTGATTGAGTTTCATAGAAAATGTAAATGCACTAAACAGTTCCAGAATAAAAGCAGAAAAGTCTACAGTGCATTTCCATGGATATTACAGCGTCCTTGTGAATGACAGGTGAGATTAGAATTTTCTTGGTGGATAGAGAACATGCACTTCTCTCACGTTTGTGCCTCTGTGACTGCACCCAAGTAGTAACAGGGGATCCCCAGACGTGAGGGACAACCTGATCAGGGCAAACCACCTCGGATTTGCTGGGAGAGGAGCATCCCTCAGGGTGCCGTGTATTTACTGACCAAATAGGTGTTGTGATGATTCAGATATGGCCCAGTTAGACAGGGCTGTCTTCTAATTTGTCTGCTTGTTGATTTCGTGAAGAGGCTGTGAAGGCACCGGAGCTAGGAGGGAAGAGAAATGTTGAAATCTATGGCTTGTATCGCACATGGTTTTCATTTACGTGACAGCATTGAACTCTCCTGACATTCGAAGGGACAAGCCCATGGAATACACTGGTGGCTTCACTCAGAATAACCAAATTTGAGTCTCTAAATCCATAATCTCTGGCACTCAAGGCTATCCTTGTCAGAAAGGCCAAAGACCGTACAGATACCAAACTAAGTGCCAAACACTGAGGTGTGGGGTTTCTTTTCCCAAGTAGAAAGAGGCCACATTATCATCAAGAATGTTACTCAGGGATTTAAAACAGTGTTGTATGTGCTGTGGAACATTAGAAGACTCTTCTGAAGCCTTCTATCACAGCTAGATAGATAAGGGTTGATAATTCCTTGTCCTTTAGCCCCTGAGATCCCACTGTGTGAGACTGGCCTGCAGCATGAAACACAGGCTGGCCCCACACCAACTTTGGGTCCTTTCCCTTTCTGGCAAGCTGTGCTTGTGCCCCTCCTTACTCGGGCTGCTGCTCTCCCAAGGGGGAAGCCACAACCATCAAGTCAGGAGCCAGCATTAGAGGGGCATGTTGGTATCGCCCTGAAAAGACAGCAAATGCAAATTCTGCAGCCTGACTGGGACAGAGAGGGTGAAAGTCAGCTCATTAAACTGTGTGTGTTAAGAGCAGAGAACAGCAGGAAGAAGATCCAGATTTATTTTCCATGTCCTAACACTCCATAACAGGGAGTTCAGGGCAGTAAAGAAGAAGACCTGCCTGAGACCTGTCCAGTTTTACTGACTGGTGGATGGTTTCTCTTGGTTACCAAGTGGATCAGAGCCTTGAAAGACTGAAGCTGACATCAAATGTTGTTTATATAAAGACCACAGGCTTATCACTGCTGTAGAACACGTTATTTCGTAGGTGAGAAGATCATTAAAGAGAACATCAGCTGGCTCCCCAGGTTTCTCCACCATGCTCTCCCCCAACCACTGCCTTCTATTTCTGATAAATGAGCAAACAATGCTTCTGCCTTGGACCAGACAAGCTAACCGAGACTTACCCCTGTGGTTTTTGGAGGTTTTTTTGATTCCTATCAAAGATGATTTGCCCTAGTCAATAGCTTCTGGCCACTCCAAGACCTCAGCCAAACTAGTAATTTTGCTAAGAAGCAAAGACTTCAAATCAGATTTTACTCATACAAAAGGATTTGGGATTTCTGAATATTGTTCTGGCATTTGGGTCACAGTGAATCTCACTATGTTTCTGGGACTTCATACTTCATTAATTATGTCTGGCTTCAGCAAGTGGCTTGCTCTCAGAATGAGGACAACACATGTTCTTGAAAATAGACATTTTTTTTGGCTGTATTTTTTATTTTCTTCTCTCATACATTTACACACATACAATTTAAAAGGCTTGTTTATTTGTTTGCTTGCTTGTTTTGCTGTTATTTACAGTGTCTCTGAAACACCTCCTTAGAGGATATATTAAGGTTAGGGTGAGGAGCAGTTTCAGGCATTATGGAAAATATTCTGCTCTTGACAGTGTTTCTAAATATTTTGAGCATTGATGAGTCTTGGCATGAAGAAACTAGATAAGTAAAAGGAAAAATAAGAAAACATTTTAAAAGAATGGAGTATAAAACCACAGACAAGAAGAATCCATGCCAATGATCTATTTTATATCCCTGGAAATCCCAAAGATGCACATATTCTGATTTAACATGTGGTGACATTTTTAAAAAGTGATGATTTTGCTAGATAAGGCAAACCCTGAGCAACACACAGACAAGTTACCCCTTACACCTCATTCTGAGAACTAATTCCATTCCCAAGACTTAAAAGCTTCCATCCATTTTAATGAGAAATGAGTAAGAACCACATTGTTGAAGTAAGGAAGGAAATGTTTCAATTCACAGCTTTACTGGGTCTTTAAAAAAAAAAAAATTTGGTTTCATGGTCAACTCACAACTTCATGGCCATCTTAGTGTTTATCATACAATTTAAGCACTTTCTTCTTTTAGCAACACCACATGCTTATGTATAGAGGTTTATTGCACACTCCTCATGCATTCTCCTCATTCCCACCCACCTAACTAGGGGAGGAATTGCTACAAAAATTGCCAAACACAGTTTTATCCTTCCCACGAGAAGGGGGCATCATCCTGCCCAGAAGGTGGATATTTCCTCAGTGAAATTCACTCAGCAGGGAGGAGAATCATCTGCGGTAAGGGGAGAATTTTAATGGGCCCATTTTATAGATGGATTTGACAAGAAAATATTCCCAGTTCCTTCCTTCCCGTGGATCGATTTAGAAGTTTCGTTGAGCTTTTCATCCTTCAAGCTTCCTAAAGCTGCCCTTGATTTCTTTTTAATAAGATGCATTGAAAATATCCTACCACCCTAGAACATTATGCTGAGGCTGCTGAGGTCTGGGGGAGGGAAATGCAGAGGGTTAATTTTCAGCTGCTGTCGTGAGTGGCATTAAACATCAAAAGTGCTTTAAATTAACTTCTTCCTCAGAAGAAATATTTAACAATTGCTGATGTGATGTGTGCCTTGACATTTTGAAGGATTATTCAAAATCTTTTTGTGTTTAGGATAATGACTTTCAAAGCACTTGCCATCCTGTGCCAGTCAAATGCAGCACTTTTGATTCATCACCATGGAGGTATTAATAATTAAATATGTTAAGATAATGGTAAGGTTGTGTGGCAAGCTGCAAAAACTTGAGCTGAGGTCTCACTACATCCCAAACTCATGTTTATGTTCCCTGTTATTATTCCATTGCAAATAAGATCACATTTATATCCCCTTTTTCATTTCTATGGGATTTTTTTTTTGTCAATGCACTTGCTTCATACAATGTTCTAAGCCATCTAGGGATGGCCCTTAGTCAAAACACTCTTAGTTCACAGATTTTTTTCCTGTAAGTATCCGGGGAATAAGATGTGTGGTATTCCAGATGTGGAACTGTAGGGAAAACTAGCTGTACATACCCAAGTTCTGTTTTATTAATTGCTTGCTTAGTGCCTGCTCTGTCAATAGCACCCTTCTGGGAGCAAGACTCACTAACTTGAGTCATCTCATAGACATAAACTGAACCTGTCCATTCAGAAATGTGCTTTATCGTTATTTTTGATCAAGTTTGACACTGTATGCACCAAGCTCAGGGCCCTAAAATGCTGTGCACAGGACCTCTGTTTGGCAATAATCTTTGCTTCTCCAGCAGATTCAGTTTGAAAAGAGATGGATGAAAAGAGGGAGAAAATTATCATTGTTTGCCACTGAACGCCATCAAATAATTAAGTTTTTAATTAATTGAGAAATTAAGTGAGAGTTCTTCAGTCAACATTTGAAAATGGCTGGGGAGGTAGTGGGAATCTGGCCTTCCTCTGCCTGGGGGCATGGTAGCTTTATTCCACAGTATTTCACAGGATGCAGGAAGCAGCCCATGGCAGGAGCTGACACGCTGGGCGGGTCCCTGAGTCAGAAAAAGTCCCTTGTTCCAAAAAAGCTCAGAATCACTAACTTCCTGACAGAGCTGCGAATACCCATCATGCAGAAGCTTTAGGAAGAAAGGATTCATTCAGGTTAGGTGACAGTGAGGAGCATTATTAAGACTTGACTTTCTTTCAGGTTTTATTTTCTACTTTGAGGGTAGAAGGAAGATGACGGTGTCAAGTGAATCACTCTGAATTCCCCATAGGGCCAAATTATGCTCAGAGTATTTAATTTGAAGGATGGGTTAACCTCCAGTGAAGTGAAGCTGAAAAGACTACCACCAGAGTATTGCTGACAGAGATAAAATCCAGACGTGTTAGAAATCTCCAATATTTCTGCCACAAAGGCAAAGATTGATATCAGTTTATATACAAACAAAGCAGAAAGGAAGTGGTGCTTTAAACCGCCATTTTAAAAGTTCTGAAAAACTTACAAAGGGTAAAAAATGAATGTTGCTCCTTTTTGGGATGTAACAAGTGTTCTATAAACGAGCATATATCTACCTGTGCTTTCGTACATAAAAGACAAATGGCAGATTGAGACAGGCCTTGTGCCAAACCCAAGGACTCTTAGGCCTGGCTTTTGGATACTCACTCTTTCACTTTCATAAACACCTTTGAAAGAAGATGTAAGAAAAATTAAAAAAAAAAAAAGTCAAGAAAAATTTTAATGAGTACCTAGCAAAGAAGATTGGGAACAAAATTATTTTGCGACGTAGTTAGTAGTTTAAAGTATTGAATGATTGACTGATATGCACAGATTATGGAGATAATCTCATGATTTGTACCTTTCCTTTATTTGTGGTCTTCTAGACAGTGATGACAGGATCAAACAATGGTAGCCAGGCTAGCTGAAATCTAATACCATGAAATCTGTCTGTTTTCTTGTCCCTCTAAATGTTTTATTTCAACAACAGGAGACCCATCCACACTCAGTACTGTGTCAATGGATTGAAGGTGATAAACCTGTGGTAAATACTCATTCATGAAGATACTCCTCTTTGATCTGTGGTGTTGCACAACAAAATTCATAAACTTCCTCCATTATATAATAAATCCTTTGCTCAGATTCAGAACTGAGCATCGTATTGTTATGACATATGTTGTTTTACCAGTTGCATTCAAGAAATTTAGACTGAGCAAATGTGCTCTTCACCTCCAGGGCACCAGCTTCAAACCCATGGCCAGTCAATAGGAGCTGTAATGCTGAAGCCTTTCTATCATGGGGCTCCATAAGATGTCCTGAAATGCCTTAGTTCCATTGCCTTCACTGCTTCCAAAACAAAAACACTGCTAACAAAAACATCCTTTGACAAAATCAGCAAAGAATCCAAGGACTGTGTGTATAGGGTCTAAAACTTCACAAATTTTAGCAAAGCTTTAAAAGCAGAGTTTACTGGATGTAGTTTAATTCTCCTTGTCTGTCTATACCTTCTATTTTTCCCCCCTCTTTGGACTTCTTAGAACCTCCCAAAAACCTATATTAATTCAGAAAGAGAGGAGCAGCTGCTGGACTTGAAACATATGTTCAATTCCAAATGCTGCTAGTTGCTGGAAAAACTCAGCTAGATGCTCCCAGGGCTCATTAGTCCCTCAAGGAAGTCTCCCAAACCAAAACAGACAAATGTAGAAATAAAAAATGACTTGTGTTTTCTCCATTTCATTCGCCGTTTTGCTCTCATTTTTGTTCTTCAGCATCCCCCCTATATACAAGAGATCTTTTACATTCATTCCCATTTGGTTTTTTACGAGTATGTTCTCAAAGATAGGTCATTTTAGGGACCAAAAATAAAGGACAGATGTTATACACTAATCTACTGTCACCAAAAACAAAAAACAATTGTTAATGAGAAATCTCAATTTTCATTAATTTTTTTTCCAAAATCCTTGGCCTACATCCTTAAATAGGGCAAACAACTTCCTGTCCACTTTCTGAGTTCATGAAAATTTGTCACTGTCACTGGCTGTATGGATGACATTATTTCTCTCTGCTGTGAAAGTTGACTCCGTAGCAATTGAAAATATAACAAGTAAGTTTCTTGAAAAACAATGGGGAAATAAAATACTTTGATGGAAAAGTCTATTATCTATAAAAGTGAACAATTTATTAAAATATTTTTCTGAGTCTGCTCTAATGATATAATAGCGTCCAGCTCATTTTACAGGATAATTTTTACCTTTTTAAGACATTTGCTGCAAGTTACTCATATTTTCCCACCCCCTTCTTTTTTTTCATTTTTTCCTCAAATTTGCCCTTTCTATATGGAAATAGCAGTAGCAATTTTTCCTTTGTTTTTGCTGCTCCCTAGAAAGTCATCACAGCCTATGATCACGTTTCCCTAGAGATTTTTTTGATTTTGGTGCATATGGGCTAAATTTTCAGTGGATGAATTTTAGGTGCACATTGAAGTGCAGTGAAGTAAAATTAGTAATAAAAGCAATTGCATCAAATTTACCTATCCTTTGAGGAATAGATTTTGCATTTGCAGTTGAACATTTGCCCTAACTTTTGCCTT
>VZRF01005164.1:234876-247718 GCA_013396875.1 Vireo altiloquus | reverse complement strand
TTTGCCCTAACTTTTGCCTTTTTGCTCATTGCTCCATAACTTTTACTGTTTGGACAAAGTTTGCACTGTACTTCGAGTGTTCTTTGTAGTCAGCTGAGCAGAAATCAAAATCAAATAAAACAAGCAGGATAGATGAGAAAGTATATTTATGCTTTACTGACTCTGAATGTCAAAGTCAATTAATGCTTTATTTTTTTTCCTATTTTTCTCCAAAAACATTCCTCAGTTCCTCAGATGTTTGGAGCTAAGTACTCTGCAGCTAATTCACTATTTCAGTAGACCTATAGAACGTTATTGATTTTTATGGGTCCTAGAATAATAATGATCAAGTTATATGAGTTTTTTTGAGGGCTGCATTATAAAAAAATAGAAGGCTAGAAAATCTAGGAAACAGTATTTGGGTTTCGGTCTCCCACTGATTTTATAAAGATCTGGATTTGAGAGATTAGAAGATAAAGTGCAAATTTCTAAACCAAATCAAGACTTCAGTTTCACTGTAAACAAAGGTTGAAACATGATCTGACAGGTAATACTTAAAACCTTACATTTCCTTATATCCATTTAAAATGTAATATATTCCCCTGATTTTATTTAGCTCAAATTGAAGTACCTAAGCCAAGGAAAGATAATAATCTAATATAAAAAAATTCTCTCTGTAGCCCCCTGCTGAATTTAGAGTCTATACAAATAACTTCCTCAAGTAGACAGCAACTTCTGGATGGCTAAAATTAGCTGAAAGGAATTGCAGGGTAGTTATCTCCAATCTCATAGCTTTTAACCAATAAAATAAATGTTTGAATAGTTACATATCTGTTTCGCACTCACTCTGGAGGTGCACCACTGTCATGGATGGTTTGAATACCTTTGGATACAGTTTGAATGTCTTTGGATGTTTGAGGTTCACGGACTAATATGCCTTTCACTAAAAAGATTTTCAGTCCTTGAGGATGACGGTTGGAAAAGTATAACATGTATTGACAAACCTGAGTTCACCTCCCAAGCACCGAAAACATATTTATTTTTATCTAGAAATGAGTAGAGGCAGCTCCTTCTTGCGTTACATCGGTCAGAGCACTCGTCTGGGATAGAGATCTGTGTTTGCATCTCCTCCTCCTGCCGAGGGTGAGCTGCACACAGGATGGAGCTGCTGAGAGGCAACCAAGAGTGAACCCTGCTCACTAGCCCAGGGATCTGGATGACCCTCAAGGAGGAGAGAGATTTGAGCTGGAGAAAGCACAGTGAGAGCATAAAACCCCTCAAGAGCCAGGGCCAGGAAGGAGGACAGCCTGGCACCTGGAAATGGCCTTGGCCAACCTCACCACCAGAGGACAAATTTGCACTGCCTAAGGCTGAGGTATTTTCCCCATGCAAAGGTGGAAACAACCTTTTGGCCCCTGTGCATTGATAGTCTGTGCTTAATGAGCATAAAAGGCAGTCTTTGAAGCAAACAGTCCGATGTGATTTAAAGAGGCAATACTCCTAGAACAAATGCATCAAGTGTCTATATGGCTAAATCCATTGCAATCAGGCACAGGGAAAATGTTCCTGTCCTATGTATGAATCAGGCTGTCACTTCTACATGCTGCACAACTCAGAATACAAAGCGATTTTGCAAAATTTTTTAAATCCTGGTAATTTCCGGATTTCAAGCTTTTTGTCCCAGCCTTACCTTCTTTTTAAGCAATAACAATTATAGAAAAAAATAGCTCTGTTACCACTGGGGTGATTTCAGACTACTTTTGAGACCATGTAAAAACTCAGCTCTGAAGCTGTTGTTTTTTATTTCTTCCTTTTTCTCTCTGTCAGGCTCACAGACTCATTCAGTATGAGAACAGGTCACACATGAAAGAGGAAAAACAAATTTCCTTCACATGTTTTCAATTTTTGCAATCCTCCAAATGAAAACCTGTGTAATGGCAAAGCAGAATGGAAAGTGCCGTGAGCCTGTCTTTTGCATTGAGGTTGTTGTTTCTCTTTATACAACAATGGCTGTAGATTGGTGTAAATTGCCTTTTTTTCCTCATCAGATTTTACAACTCTTGTAGGAAGGATGGCCTTTTAGTTTGTGTATTAGTAGCACACATTGCAGATGCACCTGATAATGATTCGGGTTCATCTGCAATGAAGAATTAATATTGCTCTATAATTTTACTATTGATAACTGGATGGGGTAGCTTTGGGATGAAGCTCTCAGTGACAGACCATAATTTTTGTTTGGAGACTGAGAGTTGTCTAGAAAACAAGGAGCTATTAAGCAACTAAAATAGGCTGCTTTTTTCTCTTCCAAAAATGTGTTATATTTTCGGAATTAAAGGGACTGTTTGGGATTAGCTCACAAGCCTAAAGCAAAGATGTGTGGAGGTAAATTTAACACAGAGGTGATGTGTTCAGTCTCTGGGGAGAGAGATAGAAATGATGGTTGTCATTTTCACCTTATCTCCTTTGACAGAGAAAAGGTTCAGCAATTATGGCCCAATGGAAAAAAAAAAAAAAAAAGAGAAGAAAAAAGAAGAAACTATAATTTAAAAACCAGACAAAAAGAAGAGGAAAGAAAGCACCTCAGTGCATTTTCTTCTAATGATATAAATTTCAATTAACTGAATTGATAAATTAAGCTATAAAGCAATGCAAACATGCAGAAGAAAAATTCAAATAATTTTTTTCTTCATGCTTCCAATTCTTTATAGTACATTACATCAGTTAATGGCAATTTGTATAATTTGTGTAATGACATAAATTGCCATAAACTCTCACAGTGAAATGTTGTAAAAATGATAAATCAGGGATAAAGTATGGAGCACCAGGTTCATAGCTGCTGTAAATTCCATTAATGATGTTGCAGGTTCTCCAGTTCATACCTGCTCACACCCCACTCCTACCCCACACCCTGGATGTGGTCAGGGAGGCATCAGGGGAAGAAGATGCGAATAGGAATCAAAGATGAATGTGACTAAGTTGCTTAATCACAAAATGGAAAAGACATGGAGAGGAAAATGTGATCTGGTGATGGGGCAGCCTGAGGCAGGACTGAGTCCCTTCCTTGCAGTGTCTGTTGCTGGTGTGACTCTGGTCCTCTGTGACAGAGCCAGTTCTTGCTCTGGTTGGAGTTTGAGACATCCAGCAGAGCCCTGGTTTTGTGCAGTTTCACTGACACCGCCGTGTGTGTTGGGTGTGCTGCTGATCGGAAGGAAGCACGGCACCAAATCACCTCTTTTTGAGCATTTACACCAACCCCCAAGGGAGCATCATTCTTTCAAATCAGCACCATATCCAGCCTAAGGGCTCTGTCTTCTGCATCTTCAAAATCTATCTCCGTTTTCAGACATGACAGGAGCCAGGCACTAATTCATATCCAACATCACAGCTCGTTCTTAATCTGTCCCCGAGCCTGCTGAGGTGCACTCTGCAATTCCTCAGCCCAGGTGAATTTGGGCATCTGGGTCATGCCATAGTGCTTTGCAGCTTCTGATTCTAAAATACACCTCACCAAAAGATATCAACACTGAGACACTGTCATGAGGTGTGATGGGCAGGGTGTGCACAGTCATTCTCACTATAGTTTTAGCACAAAATTATGCTATATTTGGATCCGTGGGAGGAAGAAATGGAACTCTTGACTTTCTCCACACTGTAAAGGTAGCAGGAAGGTGTGTGAGTGTCCTTTATGTAGTCATTTGTTGGCCTGCACTTAAATTACAATCTGACCATACTGACTAATCTGAAATTGAGTTACCATTTGCTTTCAGTTATGGTGCATCTGTTATGGTTTTTTATCACTATCCTTTCCTTGCTATAGAGAAACTGGAAAGACCTTATGAGGATATTAAAATACCTCAGTGCGGTCTATAGACCCTCACAAAACACTGGCTGAACTGTGCTCGAAGCACTGAGTGGGTGTAATCATCCACCAGGCAATTGAGCTTGTAGTATTTTCCAAAAGGGTCAAAATATAATGAAAGTGACAAAAATGAGTTTAAAAAAAAAAAAAGGACAGGATGAAGTCTAAGGTAACTCTTCAAGGCTGAGACCCCTCACCTTACTGTGTGAATGTTTTCATGTTCTGTGTTATCCTTCCTGAAATCTCAAGAATTCTTAACGCAGTCAAGTAGCAATTCCATTTGACACCACCACTCCATATTCAAATGTTGGCAGAGATATAATTGGCTTAATTGGTTTATTGGGTTTAAAAAATAAATCTCCTTTAAATATATTGTTTGTTGCCATTTCACAAGTTCCTATGACAAATATCAAGACACATTTTTTTCGGGAGTCTGGGATAATTTTCCGGTGAAGTTATGTGAACTCAAGCTGTGAGGTACCAAGCTGGGATGGCCAAAGCAGTGAGTGTTTCAGGGTACTCCTCCTCACTGACTGAAAGGAGGGGACTGTCATGGCTCCAACAGCATCTCAATAACTGCTATGGCTCAGGATTTTACAGAACTTCAGCTGTATAAATTAATTCAGGCTCATTAACCCCCTCGATTCAAAGCCTCTTGGCTTTCTTTATGTTGGGATGCAGCATCCATCAAATGAAGATTGTTATCCTCATCCCTGTGCTTGAGCAGGAGAAATGAAGGCAAAGCCAAAATGGGAAAAGCCGACAGGGAATTTTACCAAGCAGTAACTTCCATCAAGGCCTTGTTCCAAAGGTAGGTGGGATTATAGAAATTGAAACCCTTTTGTGGAAAGATTGTTTTTAAGGTAATGTCTTCCAAGAATGTGTTCTCAGGCCAGAGAAAAAGAGTTTCAAAGCAGGGATTTATACTTGGACCTTTTATACGATTGGAGAAAGCCCTAAATGTGCAAACACTGATAATGAAGCCAAAGCACCATTCTGATTTGTCACAAATAACTTTGGAAAGAATGGATTTTTCTTAGTCTAAGGTAGGACTATGGTAAAACCTTCGTTCTGAATGAGTACACAATTTGTAGACCTAGATATAATCACAAGCCACAGAGGAAGTTTGTTAATGAAACTAGCAGTCAAAATGAAACAGAAATAATAATAATATATAATCATAGAATATCCTGAGTTGTAAGGGATGCACAAGGATCATTGAAGTCCAACTCCTGACACTTCAAGGACAATTCCAAGGATCACGTGATGTGCCTGAGAATATTGAAAAAACAAACCAGATAGGGGCAGGGAATGTAATTCAATCTGAAAAGAAATTATTTCATATTTTATATATTTTATTCGTTTATCTGAAAATATGTATTTAGATTAAAAACATCAAATAAGTGAAATAAAACAGTCCTGTACCTCATTTTCACAGAGCCCACAAGAAGTGTGTTTTTGGACCCTTCCCTCTCTTTCTCTTTTTTGACTGAGATATAAAAGTAAATTATAAGAACCAATCCCCCGGATCAGGCAATAATTTCCACAGCGAAAAAAGAGCAAGGGAGGCAGCCACTAACTATGAGAAAATGGAAACTTGAGGTAAAATGTAGAGGTGTGCTTATAACCATTAAAACAAATGCTTGAAGGCAAATATAGAGAGACTAAAGGCAGCTGTGCTTTGGGACACTAAGACAGAACTTATTTGTTCTAGTAGTTCAGAGATGATCCAGTTTCTGCTGTTATAAAAGATAATTAGGAAAAACTGTCAAGTCTGCAGATTAATCCTGCATACATCTGCCTGGAGTTTGCTTTGAAACCTTTTGGATCTAGAAAGACAATCTTGTGTAATTAGCTGAGGCCACTATAATCCATAAAAACATCTGATCACATTGATTTTCAGTCAATCAGGCTCTATCTGTCAACAGCAATTCTAGAGATCATACGAGAGGTCTTACAAGTACACAACTTAGCCCTCTAAGGTCATTTAAACTTTTCCCTGGCTTTTAAACTCAAAATAATTTTCAGTCACCAGCTGCCAAGTGTTCCAAATAAAATGAAAAAGTAATTAAAAAAAAGGAAAAAAAAAAAAGCCAAGCAAATATAAAAATGTGAATACATAGACATATAGATGAGATTTTTTTGTGTCTATGCCTATTGCCACAGACATGCTTGAGAAGTGACCTGTATGTGTGCCCTCTTTTTGTTATGTTAGAGTTATATTTTGTTATGTTTATGGCTTTTATAGAGCAGAGGAAACCAAGAGTCCATTCAAACTCCTATTCTGCCTTTAATTGTGGTGCATACCACAAAATCACAGGGTAACAAAAACTGGTAGTGCCACTCATACAGGGTGTAAATCATCACGGTGAAGGAAACGCTTTTGGGTCTGGATTATAACCAGCAAGCCCTGATGAGACCAGTTTGCAAGGTTCCCAATGTATTTCACAGCAAAACTTTGTTTTCTGGGTTCTGTGATCTTCTCAGGGACCCCAACCTGCTCTTTTTTTTACTGTGGTGCAGCTGGTAATTTACTGTGTTAACAAGAAAAGTTATTCTGGGGTGTCTCTCCCTGACTTCTCCTATCCTTACAGTGTTGCTGGCTTTAATTCTTGTCATCTGGGCTACTGCTCTTGGGAGGCCAGGGAGCTCAGACTTTCAGATTCTGGTGTGAGGAAGCAGAAAGTAAGGTTCCTCATCTCCAGCTCTGCAGAAGTTATTAAATTTTATTTCATATTCAGGGTTTTGGACAAATGTGAACAGTGGAAGAATGGGGTCATCAAGTTGCCACAGGGTTTAAGATTGCCCTTTATGTCACCTAAGTTTAGCCATTTAAAATTCAGTTTCTAGTCTAAACTAGTAATCTACACTGTCCTTATAGAGATCACGAAGATGAACTTCTTCAGAGACACGTCAGCTGAGCTGATTTTGATGGGTGTTTTTGTAGGGTGAATTACTATCTAACTCTACCCATTCAACACTGTCAAATTTAGGGTTTAACCCCATCTTAATACTTAAATTTGGCTAAATATAATCCCAGGTTTAGTGACACAAATCTGACAGTGAAGAGTTACCTAGAAGAGAAATAGGAAAGATTGAAGATACTGAAAGTAAGGAAATTTCCTTGATATAATGCTGAGACATATCCCCAGCTATTTCATTTTCACCAAAACACATGTGACCTCTATAAATTACATACTTTTTTATCAATATGCATGTGACATCACATCACCTATTACCATCCAACCTTCAGGCAGCCTGTTCAGTGAGACGTGGAAAGAACCTGGCAATTTTCTGGTGAGACCAAAGATCATGGCATTTACAGGTAGATTTCAGTTTTGTAGAAATTGCCTTATGTGTAATTTTTGTTCATAAAATTCTCAATTAATTCAAGTGGCCAGAACCCTCTTTGTAATGACTAAAAATACACACAAATAGGGTGACGAAATGAAGGGTTGCAGATATGCTATACCACATTTATGAGACAATGTAAAGTCCTGTAAAATACTTACCGTTTTCCAATAAAACCGAGGAAGAGAGATTTAGTTCCTCAGCGAGTCCAAAATAAGCCCTTTTCCTCTGTGAAGTGATATAGAAAAAAGGGTAATGTTCTTGAGAATCCCTAAATAAATGTCATAAAGGAGCAACACTGTGTAATTTCTGAGTTCTGCTTATGCAATGAAGTTTCATAACCTTGAATATTCTGTTCAGACTGAAGATCTTAAATTAAAATGATCAGCATCTTCAGCAACCTTAAGACTCAGCACTAAGCTTGGCTGATAGAAGGTTTTTCTGAGGGATAAAGTTGATGGGAGTTGTTTGGAAGAAGCACTTTTTGTCTGAACTTTAGCTTTCCTTAGGCTTGGAACTGGTGAAGTCAGTAAAAAGGAATTGATAAGTGAACTAAAAATCCTGTATGGCTTAAAGCACCAGTTTTAAGTCAAAACTGAGGTGATGTGAGTAAGGGGCTATGAATCATGAGATTCTGGTAGTGTGGTCTTTTTACTAGCAACTTGTTTTGTAGATTTGAGGAAGAGCTTTGACTTCTCTGTGACATAGCTTGTGGCTCATATATAACATTAAATTGGTCTCCTTCATGACTGGAAGGGAATTATTTTTGTTCCAGAGGGGAAGACAAATCTAATGATACAGGATTTTTTGGTCTTGCTGGAAATACAGAACAGCTTTATCTGGGGGGTTAGTTTCTTTTTCATCCCCGTGGATAAGGGTACTTGACTAAAATTTCCACTCACTCAAATGTAGTTTAGCGCTCCTTACCCTAAAGCATACACTGTATGCACACTCCATCCTCTAGACTCAAAATCATGGGAAAAGTCTTCCCCTTTCTTCCTACACTTTACTGCAGCTACAAATGCTGCCAGCTTTAGAAGCAGATTTATTTATCTCAGAAACTTTTTGACGTCTGATTATTAATTTCTCTCTAAATTCTTCTGTGGTCTTTCTTCCTCCCTCTCTTTATTTCATCTCCTTTTCATATAGGCCCTCACGTAAATACCTCTAAAAAAACTGAAATTTTGTGGAGAGAGAGTGAGAGAGGACACTTCTTTGCTGTCGTTTCCATCAAAATCATTTTTGATGTGTGCTGAACAATTGACTTTTGACTCAATCATGAGCCTACACTGGGATAATCCGCACTCAAAGGACCACTTTTGTGTATGAGAGGAACCCCAAAGCATCTGTGCTGCCAAAGCTCCTCCAACTCATCTTAAGATAGGGAAGGCTCCAGCACAGCAAAGATTGTTCCTTCTACATTGCGCCATTTTTAAATTAAAATAGGGTTTATGAGAAAGAGATTTTTTTTTCCAAAACTGCTTGATTTCCCAAACCCAGAGAAGAATAAATATGGAGTATGTGCATATGTGAACATAAACAACCAAGATACACTCAAACAACAAGGCAGCTCCTAAATTATATGTTTACTTGTTACATTACATGCATGACAGAGCAGTGTGGCTTACCCAGGGCTTGAAGAGACTATGAAATCTGCGTAACATAGTATCAGACAGAACAGAGACCTGAGTATTTAAATTCAATATGAAAGTAATTATATTAAAGAAGGCATTAAATGCATATTTAAGCCAGGTTTGTGAAGGATTTAGGGTAAGTTTGCCTTTGTAAAAGACTGCTTCATTCATTAAAATCAGAATTCTGTCTTGCCCTCGATTTGTTCCTTTCACAATTTTGGACTTTCATCACCTTTTTTCTCTGTTTGAATGACATGGTCTACTCAGAGCCACGGTTAACTACAAAACCAGGCTACAGGAAAGGAAAGCTGGGATTTTGTGTGTTTTCATTGGTTAGTTTATTTTTGTTATTTTTGTTGTTGTTTGTTTTGATTAACCATGTGACTTAGAAGCTCAGATTGGGTTTGGTGCCAGCAAAGGATCCTGTGAAAATTGGAAACTCTTGAAGCCCTTTCATTTGACACAGCTCTTTGTTTATTTTGCTTTAAACACAAAAATCTGTAACACTGAAAGCTTTAGGATTTACCTGGAATTAGGAATTTTAAATATCAGTGCAGAACCATGGGTTCAGTTCCTGCAGGAAATTATGCCATACTGACTAACCCCAGGAGTTTTATATAAAAGTGCAAGAGCCCCTCTGTTGCTTGAGCTGGAGAGTGGTGTTATAATCCTTGACAGATAACAAAAACACATCCAGTGGAAAATGAAAAGGCCATCTCATCAGATGTCACTGGTCAGGAGGCAGAGAGAAAACAGCCACACTCCACTGCCAATGCTCCCCATTCTCTAGTAGTCAGTGCTATTTTTTCCCTAAAGGAGATGTAAAGAAACCTGAGAGAAAACCAAGTACAGAACAAGGATTACCACTTTTTCAGCTTTTGCTGATTTTAATAATTTCACAGATAAGTGGAATGCAGTGATTTTTATTAGTCTTTGTGGGAAATATGAATATCTGCATGAAGGGAGTAAAGAACAATTCTGCCTGTACTAAACGTACTGAATGAGGTCCACGCACAAAGTCAGAAGGTTACAGAACTTGCTTGGTTCAGGAAAAGAACAGGTCTGCATTAAATCTGATTGTGAGGAAGTATACTGGGTCTGCCTTTAGGCAAATATGGAAAAAAGTGGAAAGGGGGAGGAACTCTTCCTTCTACATCAGGTTGCACATGAAATCATTGTCATCACTCTCTTGGAACTGCGTTGTTTTACCCAACAGTGACTTGCTCTTTAGGAGAAACTATGTTCCTTACACTCTCTCTGCCAAATCATTGCACTTAGACATGAACAAGAATAAAAATTTTAATAAAAATGAGTAAAGGAGAAGATAATGTATATGAAAAAGGGCATGTCACTTGTGTATTACATGGGTTCCATAAAATTCATATATTAATTTAGTCTCCAGCTGGAGGCTTGGTTAAGAAGCCCATAGGACTAGTTTAACAGAGTTATGTGGGTAACTAGATCTGGCTTATCTTCTGCCTTTCCACATGTGTACTTTTTGCTGCTTTGCTAGAGGCCTATGGGCTGTTCAGGGAAAAGCACAGAACTACTCTGTGACAGCTGGGGAGTCCTATGGAATTTAGAAAATAGGGCAATGCTATCCCAATACTAAAATACTGCCCATTTAATAATTGTTACATATATAAATATATATATTTTATATATATATATATATATATGCACAAAGTGACAATCATCTTAAGGAATTTATATCCAGATAAACACACCAGCAGTGCTTTTCAACCACTTTAAATGAAACAATTCTTCCCCTGCCTATTTTTAAATTATGTTAAGTCTTGTGTCTCAGTTTAAAACCGCTGCATGGCAATGGTGTCTCAGCAGCTTCTTTTCCAAATTGCAAATGCTGCTCATATTGTGAGGGTCCCAGACAATGATCCATCAATATCTCTTCAGCTCTAGAACCAAACTGCTCCCAAATTAACTGCTAATTAAGATCCAAGCTTACATGGTTCAGATCAGAAAGACGTTGAGGAATCCATCAAAACTGATGAAAATGAAACGCATATCCCAGCAGGGGATTGCTGCTGTCTGTGTTGTAGTACAGCATAATGACTGCAGAAGCTCCACTGTCCATTGTTAATTGCTAAGAAGGTTGTTTTTGGAATGCAGTCTATGTACAAATATGAAGAGTGCATGGTAAATAGTTTGGAATATATTTCCCATACTGTACAGATTAATGCAATGGCAAAAACAAAATGAAGCTCAGAGTACTAAGATGAGTAGGTAAATTGTCCCTTCTTTTACTCCAACAGAGAAGGAGTGCAATTCCAATGAAGGCAATTCTGATATAACACCAGCACTGAAGGGAAAGAATCAAGTACTAAAAGCTAAATGATAGCAAGCTGGAGTGAAGAGAGCAAAATCAAGGAGGCAGAATATTTATCACCTGTCTGTTGGGTTAGCTGTAACACAGGAATGGCTCTATAAAGGGCTTTATCACAAATACTTATGTAGCCCCATTAATTATCTAAATATCACACAATCTTTAATATTTTAAAGCCCACAAAATCTGGAGGAGGGAAATCTTATCACTCCATTGAGACCTAAGAAACTGAGGCAAAGGCAAAAACATTTCAGAATATGCCAGACACTGAACTGAAGTCTCCAAAGTCCTAGAAATATATCCTAATATATCCTAATTACGTTACTATTCTTCAGTTACAGGCACAGGGTCTGGATGTAAATTTTTTGTAAAAATCATAGAACCATTTGGGTTGGAAAATGCTTTGAGGATAAAGTCCAATTGTTAATGCAGCACTGACGAACCCACCGCCAAACCATGTTCCTAAGTGTGATACACGCGTTTTAAATACTCCCAGAAATGGAGATTCCACCACTTCCCTGGGCTGCCTATTCCAATGACTGGTAAATCTCTTAGTGAAGAAATCTTCCCTATTACCCAATCTAAAATTCTCCATGTGCGGCTTGAGGCCATTCCCTCTCCTCCTGTCCCTGTTCCCTGGGAGCAGAGCCTGACCCCCCCCGGCTGCCCCCTCCTGTCAGGGAGTTGTGCAGAGTGAGAAGTTCCCCCCTGAACCATCTTTTCTTCAGCCTGAGCCCCCACAACCTCAGCTCTTCTCACATTGTGCACCAGACCCTTTTCCACCTTTGTTGCCCTTCTCCAGCACCTGTGTGTCTTTCTTGTTATTAGAGACCTGAAAATGAGCACGAGATCCAAGGTGGGGCTGCACAAGTTCTCACCACATGAGGGACAGCCACTCTCCTGATCCTGCTGGCCACACTATTGCTGACACAAACCAGGATTTTCTTGGCCTTCTTGCCCATCTGGGTGCAGCTTGGCTAACGAAACCAGCACCAACAGGTCCTTTCCCACCCGCATTTTTCCAGCCTCTAGTGTTGCATGGCATTGTTGTGAGTCAAGCCCAGGACCAAACCAGTGGATAATACCCACATGTATAGACATAACACAACATTCACTGCCTTGACTGGAATGCAGTGGGGTTCCCAAATTCTGCACTTAATAGAGATTTGCTCATGGGTAGCTTCAAGTTTTCTTGATTGACTTGACAGGAGAGGCATCCAAAATTTCCTTGAAGACAGCACAACCAGTTCCCAGTCTCCATTAACTCTGCCTTCTCCTTCTTTCCCTTCAAGAAAAAGGAAAAAAAAAAAGGTGACAGGGAATAGACAAAAAAAAGGGCTTTAATTCTTTTTCCCACTGTGTGACCTTGCAGAGTTGTAGGAGTTAAATGGAGCACAGTTTGGGAACATCCATTGTTCTAATCACAGCTGCTCCAATACCATATTGTCAGTGAAATGGAAAAGAAATTAGCAGCTCATTTTGTGCGACGTGAACTTTCTCTCTCGCTCTCCTGCTTGATGAGAACACTCTCTTTGATAAATCAGCCATCATACCTTATTGCCATGCAGAGACTGGAAGTAAAAAAATGTCAACAACATTTTTTCCCTGAGTCTTCTGGAAGCAATCAAGTTTCACTGCAGCAAAGGTAATGCTTAATTTTCCATCGTCGTTTTCT
>VZRF01005164.1:197078-234539 GCA_013396875.1 Vireo altiloquus | reverse complement strand
AAAAAGAAGCCACGAGGAAAGAAGAAAGGAGAGAAACTCAGCAAGAAGTAGCTGAATGGGCATATGTGGTATCATTGAAGCGACTAAAGAGCAAGCCAGTAGTCAAGATCTGCTGAGTAGCCTGCATTTCCAAGACAGTAAAGGCTATTTTAAGGTCATAGAAATAACTGCCTAAACACTTCTCATTTCCAAGAGACACTATAGAGAAAAAACATAATTTTCTCCAAGAGAGAGGGCAGAGTTCTTCTCAGATCCAAGCAAACAGTGTTGGAAATTTACATTCTTTAGAAGGGTTTTCTTTTCATGGAACATGGAAATAATATGCCCTCGCCATTCTGGTCACTCATTCTGTTGCATCATATTTACTCACTAATTAGCTGTGCATCTGAAGAATGGTCATTAGAAAAAAGTAAAAAGCTCTAGAAGAGATTGAAATTTTCATTGATGGTTTTTCCAGTTGTTCAAAACAGAAGTCAATTAGAACTATAGCTTATATATATAGGTATGGTAGACTTAGAGAAAAGTCTTTTTTCTTGAATTATAAAAGCTGATATGATAGATTCTTGCACTGAAGATGTTCTTCGAGTTGAAATGGGTATTTCTTCAAGTAGAAATGTGTGGGTGAGGTTTTTTGTTCAGTTTTGTTTTGTTGAGGTTTTTTCCCATGATAAAAAGAGGATCAGGGTCAAATTGTCAATTGAGCTTGATTTGTTTGCTCTTTATTAAATTCTATTGACTTTTCCATAGAATGTTCACCCAAGCTATACAGTCATAGATGCCTGGGACAAAAAACCAAAAGATTATCAAAAGTCACTAAACCATTTTCTTATCCCAAGGCTGGATCAGCTATATCTGAACTGCTGACAGGTCTTTGATGCAAAAGATCAGAAAAAAACTCCTGTGCTTCAGTGTCCATGACTTTCCTAGTCAATCCATCCAAATATTTATCCTCACTGTTAAAACACTCTCTTCACCTCCTCTATTTTTAGCCCATCCTTTCTCTTTCTACAGCTGGAGTCCTCCTACTTTTTTTCTTACCTGCTGTAAACGAGAGGAGAAAATTTTTCTTTTCCTTCTTAAAACAACTTTCAACATATTTGGATGACTCTAAGGTAACCATGACAGAACAGATATTCCTAAGTCTGTTCTGGTGGCCCAGACTGAAGGAAACCAAAGGATGCTAAAAAGAAATGTAATGGTAATTAGTCATGAAAAAGTAACCACTTCCCAGAGCAATGACTTTATAATAGAAGTGTTAAAACAACCTCTGCAATGTTTTTTGTGAAGATCATGGAATGGCCTGGTTTTGAAGGGACCTTAAAAATCACTGAGTTCCAACCCCCTGATATTGGCAGGGACACTTTCCACCAGACCAGGTTGCTGCAAGCTCCTTCCAGCCTCCATTCCAGTGATGGAGTATCCACAGTTTCTCTGGGTATTATACACCAGTGCCTCACCATCCTCACAGGGAAGAATTCCTTCCTAATCCCACTCTCTTTCAACCTGAAGTTGTTCCCCTTAGTCCTGTCACTCCAGGCTCTTGTAAAAAGTCCCTCTCCATCCTTCTTGCAGACTCCCTTCATGTGCTGGAAGGCTGAAATTAGGTCACGATAAAGTCTTCTCTCTCCAGGCTGAACAATCCACATTTTCTCAGCCTTTACTTACAGGAAAACTGCACCAGATCTTTAATCATTTTAGTGTCCCTCCAACAGGTCCATGTGTTTCCTGTGCTGGGACCCCAGAGCTGAAAGCAGCACTGCATGGATGGGATCTCACTAGAGTGGAGCAGGGGGGCAGGATCACCTCTCCCTACGTGCTGACCACACTTATCAATTAAAACTGTAAGGGCTTACAAGACTTACACTAGAGACATTTATGCCTATGGAAAATTAAGATGGGTTTATGTATTGCAGTCCATAAAGCGTTTGCACAAAGTTTAGAAAAAAAAGTATTTTATTTTGTAGGCCTGATTCNGGGGGCGGGGAATAAAAACCACAGAAGGAACTTCACATAAAACTAGTAGTGTAAGCAAGAAGCGAATCAGACCTTATGCCTCTACATAAAGAAGGTTTAAGCTACTTAAGAGATTTACAGCAGACACTCTCACATCAATGTTATGAAGGCTTTTTAGCTGCAAATATTAATGAACTCCCTTTGCTGAAATAGACTGACTATTGAACATCTGCAAATGGCAGCATGAAGTTTGAACCCTAGACAGTTCATTAAACCAGTTTGACCCAAAGCCAAATTGTTCAATGCCGGCTTACAAAAGGTAAGAGAGACTTTCTGCCAGTTGGAAAACAAATGAATCTCAGCACTGGTTCTATAAAGATCGACGGTGACTTAAAAATAGCCTGAGGTTAATATTATAAATCTTTCTAAAAGAGATTTGAGTGCATATTCTTCATGCCAGCCTTGGATCAATCTCACAAAGCGATATCCTTTCAAATGACACTGATACAAAATATCGGATGCTGTAAAAAGTGAGACTTATTAGCTGGCTAGACATCTTTTCTTTTCCCACCAACACAACGAGCACCAGAGCACCTCAGACAAGGCCAGTCCACACCAGGTGGACACTGCTCGGGCTGGAGCTCTGGGTGGCCTGATGCCTGAATATGCTATTAGGACACAATAAATAAGTCAAAAAGGGTGCATGGGAAGCCAAAGAAATCACAGTAGACAGGAGCTGCCAAGGGCAGCATGCAGGGGTGTGCAGAACAACTCAGAGCCCGCACCTAAGGGTCGTGTCAGAAGAGGAAGAAGCATTGTTCAGGGGAATGATGCAGTGGGAAATGTGGTGGTGTTGACTATGCTAAATTCTCCTATTATGGCTGGGTTTTCTTCACTGGAAAAATGAAGTAGGCCAATTTTTCCAGCTCCTCAAAGGAAAACTGAGTCAGGCATTTCTCAAGCAAAAGTTCCTCTCCAGGTTGTTTTTTTTTTTGTCCTACCCCCTTCCATACATACAGATATTTCTGGCAGTTCAGATTTGTGCCCCAATAACCAGATATTGCTAATTTATTTCTAAATGATCATGCAAATGCGTTTATTCCATCCATTTGTCTGTCTGTTGCAACAAAGTAAATATGCATAGCTGTAACAGCACAAATATTGTGGGTGAATGATAAATGCTGCTCATGGTTGGCATGCAAGGAGTTTCAGCTCTGGTGTGCCACCCCACATATCATCTTATCTGTGGTACAGGAGGATGTCTATTTATAGCGGATAATGCTCTGCAGCTAGACCTCTCTATCATAATCTGGAAGTAAGAAATCATTTTCCCATGCCAGATTTGCTAATCTCAAACAGCAGTAACCACTATCCATCAGCTGTCTGTTTCCCAGACCTCAGACACATTTGCCACTGGAGGTGGCTGTGCAGCTCCCAGTGCTGCCCACAGGAGATGTCCGTAGGCTTTAGAGGACTGAAGCAACCCCATGCATTTCACAGCAGTGGGGAAATTATGCAAATCAGAGTAAGGTGTCCTGATGTGAGAAGATATTTTGGCTGTGCTGCAGTAAGTGTTAGCAGCAATGGTGAATGGACATCACTCATTTTCAAGGTATTTTAAGGGTTTTTTTCTGCATAATTTCCTCGAGCTGAAAGTGGCAGAAGCTTTGTTAAGCAGCATGCCACATGCCTCTGAGATTTTGTGCTAGCATTTGCTTTCACTCACAGCTCCTCTGGGGATTCCTACGCAGGGCTGCGCGCCTGAAGCTGCTGGGAGCATGGGGAATCATCTCTATCACTGGCAATCTTTTCCATATAGGACAGACAATGCAGCTCTCCTGCATCACGAGAAGAAATTAGAACAAAACTCCAGTTTTAGCTTTGTTCACACCCATTCTTTGCTTTCACACAAAAGCCCAAAGGAGGTGAACCGATCCCTTGGGAGTCTTGGCAAGAGCAAAGAGGCTACAGAGACCCCATTATGTGCCATATTGTTTGTGAGTCTCCTTGGCTTTGACTGATCACTGAACAACTCAGCCCCTTCCTCTTCTTCAACACTCATACAGGACCAGCCATAGTCTAAACTACCTGTCTTTAATTCTTTCTCCCAGAACGTTTCCCATTTCAGTCAGGTTCTGCAGCACTATTACACACCTCTTGAGTAAGGTTTCCTCTCCCTGTGGTCAGAAAAAAGGTAGAGTTCACAGTTTCACCTCCATACACATATATTCAATGCCTTGCAGTTTTCTCACAAGGCCAGGTGAGTGTGCTGTCTGCATGGGATTTCAGTGATGAAAATACTAATATAAAGAAATATGATTTTTTTGTGAGATAGGGTGGACAGTGCTTACTATACCACAAGCAGAACACACAGGAGTACAGGAGCCTGCAAAATGCGAGTGTTATTGTGTACCTAAAGAGTAAACTTTAAATGAAACTTGAGTTGTGGTGTTGTTATTGAAGATGAAACCTGGTCACCAAATGTAAGCAAATGTACATTCTTGAGACCATAAAAGATCACTCTTGACCTCTTATGGTGATACTCTTGGAGACTGCAATATTCTGTTAGGTTCCTTTTGTACAACTATGAGTAAGTTTAGAGCTTATGAAAGCCAGCCAGGTTAGCTTTGAAAACAACTGTGGGTACTTTATTCAGAGAACAGAAGCAGATTAATGGCAAAGTCTTGTCGTCCAGAGTGCCCCAACCATGGCCTCCAAGTCAGCCCTTAAGTCATAGCCATGACCTATTCACTTCTTGGCTTTTCTCCTGACAGATTTTCTCCAGAGATTAAATTGGCACTGAAGTTCTGTTCAAAGGGAGTTTTGGGAAGCCTTGTTTGATGAAAACTACAGTAAGATGAACAACAGCCTTTTTTCCCCTTTATTTTTTGCCCTTTTTTTTTTTTTTTTTCATTTGAAGAGATCAGAACAGCAACATGATAGGAAAAGCTTTGCTTATTGTGATGATAAAGAATATGAGAGGAGTGGAGATGTTTACCTACTTCAATTACAGCATCCACAAATGCTCTCTAGCATTCAGCTCGCAGATTAAGGCACTTAAACATAGATTTTCATAAGGAGGTATCTACAGCTGAATTGAAGGGAGTCTAAGCTCCCACTGTAGTCAAAGAGAAAGAAGTCATTATATTTAATGAAATCTAAAGGTTTATTCACTTGGTCAAATACAGAAATTAATCCCTTTTGGGATATGTTTGAATAAACTGTCATACATCCCCTCTATTTTTATAGAGGAAGATTATTCATTCTCTTATAAGATAGGTCTCCAAAGGCAGACCCGAGTAATGATTCATTGGTCATGCTGATTTCTTTTCAATAATTGGAAAACCCATAAAGTGTCTAGTCCAGTCCTGAGGAGTTTGGGTTTTTTCAGACACTGGATCTCATGCTAATGAATTTCATGAGAAATTCTCTCCATTCCATATCTCCAGTCAGGCAGAGCTGCTTTCTGTATTAGCAGACAACAGGAATTTTCTTAAATTCTTGCTACATTTTCCATCTGTCAGTGTATTTGCAGTGCTGCAGAGCACTTTGGATCCACTCCTATTCACTGAGGCCTCCCCAGCGAAATGTCTCCTTTGTTCTCTGAAACACCTGCCTCACAGCATAGGATCCAGACAGTGAGCAGGACATTCCAGCACTGACAGCCTTGACACACAGGGGTCTCTTATTTGAGTCTAGACCTAGAGCAGGTTGGGAATTTCCAGGAAAAAAAAAATTTCACTGGGAAATGCACTGCCATCTAAGCCAGTGTTTTTACTAGGAAAGTGAAAGTTTCAATGAATTTTCCAATTTTGGGGGAATTTCCATTGATATCCTCAAAGAGAGTAGCTATTTTTTAGTTCTAAACTGATTTACAAAATGTAAATAAATTGAAGATTAAAACTCTAATAATGAGTTAATCATGACTGGACTTCCTGTTTGACCTTCTGTTCAGGTTTTAATTTGTGTAATTACTGTCTTTATGGTCATGGTTTCTATGGTGAGGTTTTGACTACCTCTGATTTCAGATGAACATAGTCTCAAGACCATGCTCACTAGGTTCACTTCAAAACTCTACTGAGTTCACTGACTTTAGGGTTTTGATGTTCCTGAGGTGCCTTAAGCTTGAGGGGTGGTTCAAGGCCAAATGTCAATCATATTTGGAAAATAATTTACCTGAGTGTTTCTCAGAACATACCTGTAAGACACAGTGTTGAAATAGTGGTTGGCACAGATCCAGAGAAACACAGAAAATGAGTGAGATTTATTTATCTCCATCTCATCTCCCGTGTTTGCCTCCACCTTCCTTGCTCCTGGCTGTGACTCCTGGGCCAGCTGGGCTCCCTCTTGCCTGGATTGTTCCATCCATCATTTAAAACACCAGTTTCTAAAAAGATTTTTCATTTTCATCCCTCCTGCCTGTGTTTGTAGTCAATAACATAGTAAGAGTGACAGTAAGTATGGTTCCTATTTGGAAACTAATCTAAACTACTCATACAGCACAACCAAAATAGTTTGTATAGGTGTTAAGAACAAAATAAATACTCTGATGAAAAGAGTAACTTTTTTCAGGTAAATCAGGCCTGAACAGTTTATTAAAAAAAAAAAAATCAATTTACAGCATGGGAAAAAGTAAGAGTTATGAAACATAGTTGACTTTAAGCAGAAAAAATGTACACAAAACCAGGCTGGAGCCCTTTTTTGCATTGCGTCAACCAAATATTTTCACAGTGTAGAGGAAAGGTGAGTCTAAGAAAGAATATCAAAGAAGTAAGAAGAGAATGAGTGCAACAGCTCATTCTTGTAAGAAAACAAATCTACCAAATCCCAGAATATGTCAGCACATGTGACTTTTTCCTAGTATTATATCTCTATGTGTAAGCAGCAGCAGATTTGAAGTTTTCTTTAAAGGGATTCCAGGAATTCTCTGAGTGTTATCACAGCCTCCACTAAGACATCACACATTTGTACCAGTTAGGAGAATAGAAATTAGGTACCTAATTGACATGAGTTTTTATGTTCCCATGTCTAAAATGCATTTACTTGTCATGGGCAGACTGTTTCTATTTCCAAAATGCTCACAGAAATCCTACATTTAGCTGTTCATAAAGAAGCATATTCATTACAAAAGCAAGAAAAAAAAAGAAAAAAAACAAACCCAAATGAGCAAAACCTCAAAAATCAAACCAACCAACACACAAACCCTCCACCAAAAAAAACCAAAACCCCCCCCAAAAAAAAGGTGAGGAATGAGAAATATGGAAGAGGAAAAAACAGAAAACTGCAGTGAGTCATTTTATGTATTGGAAAAGAAAAAAGACTCATGTCGAAGTCTCCCTAAACTAACTTGCCTTGAGCTGACTATAAATAGAGAAAGTTTTTATTCTCCACAACATTTCACCCAAGGTCTGCAAATAGACTTTTGTTGTTGGCCGTTGGCTTGTAGGTTGTTTTGTTTATTTGTTTGTTTGGGTTTTTTTGGGAGGGGTTGACTTTTTCTAGAATGAATAGCAAACCAGATCAAAGCATCTATTTCTGCTGTCACTGCGTTGACCCTTCACAGATTTTAACCTATGTTTGATGGAAGTTTTTGTGCAGCAGAGTTACAGCTTGGGATCCCAGGATATCAGCATTGTAATCTGTGAGGGACCCTGGTTCTCCCCATTATGTGTAAAAACCTTCTGACACAACTGCTCCAGACATTTCAGCCCAGCAGGATAAGTGCTCATACGAGGAGGAAGAGAAAGCAAGAAAAAGACATTTCCATTTGAGATGGCAAGAGAAAAAAAACATCAAACTTCCACAATGGTTAATAATGTTTATCTCTGGACAATGAAAAAAAAAGTAAAGCCAAATGGACAGACTGAAAAACACTCCTGGATGACAGTACAGCAGCAAAACACCCAGGTTTCAGGAACTCAATGGTCAGCTTTCACAGAATTAGAGATTTTCTTTTAGACATCAGAATGCAGCTCCTGGGGTGATGCAGGAGTAATTATGTTGGAAAATTAGATTAGCTCACCACACTAGGAACCTCCATTAAACAGTCCTAATGACCAGGCAGAAGACATGGTCTGTTGGAAAGAGTGAAAACAGGGTGCAAAGTGATCATCCATTGCTTAGGATAATTTTCTCTGTCACAGTCAATCAATGGAATCCATGTGCTGCAGGGTCAGGAATGGGAGTTCCATGTGTCCTTCCTGGCTGACCCTGTGGAACCTCTGAACATTTTATCCTTTAGTTCCCCATCTCTGAAATGTGACCATTAGTTGGCCATTTAGCCAAAACCAAACACAAGGAAACATACAGCTTCAAAGGATGTGGAACCCTTTCAAAAGTTAACAAAAGTCCATCTAGTTAATCCATCTAATTCCATTTGTTTATGGGTTTTTTGTTCAGTATTTTAATTTTTTAAAAAAATGTATGTACATATTTCTCTTCCTGTTGACTCTGAGACCTTTGAGAAGACTAAGCCAAATGCAGAAAAGGACTTTTTGGAAAGTAAATAATTCCCAACAAACTTCATGAAAGTAGGAGCTATACAAAAACACAGCTCTGTGGAAAGTACCTCAGCAAAGATAAAGATGCTGTGTGTGAGCCTAACTAAATGCCATGTAATCCACAAAGGAATTGTGCAGCAAGAAAAGACATTTTCATCTGAATATTATCCTATGCCCAAGTCATCAGAGCGTAAGAGGAACCTTTATGGCAATGCACTACCTTTGCAAATCAGGGAATGACTTTCCTGGGAGTGTGGTTTTCTGTGGAGCCATGGATAGTGTGATCCAGGGTGCTCAAACCTAGTGGTATCTCTGACAGGAGGATTGATCTGTGCAGTTTAACTGGCAGATATTCCAACAACAAGTGAGTACTATGGGAGAGGCTGGAGTTTGAACCCTGACTAGTGTCACTCTATAAAAGGCTTATCCCACTCACCATGTGCCTAAATAAGCAATGCAATATCCTTTTTTTTGCTGTTAAAATTATTAATGGGAAAAAAAAATAGGTGTGTGTAAAAAAGGCAGAAAGTTTTAGCATAGGTCAGTGAAGTATGGAAAGTCCCAGAGGCTCTAATCCAAACATCAATGGCTTTGGGGCATCTTTATCTTTTTCTTTTGTATTGTTTTAATAGGCAGAAGGAAAATGGATAGAAAGCAGAAAGAGATTAAAAAAACAAAAAAAACAAACTAACCCTTTATTCACAACAAAATTATTTTTTGGGACAAAAAGTAAAAATGGAAGCTTGATGTATAGAAAAGTTGCAGTAGTTAGAGTTGCAGCATATACTGATTGATTGTTAATGGACCCTAGGGCAGAGGTTTAATATTTACCATCTAACTGGTCCTTCCATGAAGCCACCAATTTATTATAAATGTTTTCCTGCCCCTTGGATAATTTTATTTCAAGAAACTGTTAAAACTATGTACAAATATATGAATTTATCCTAAGTGGAATGAAAAGGACACTTACTTTGTTAAAGAATCACTTAAATAAGATTTTTTAAAATTACTTATATACCAATTTTTTTTCTTCTTCTGCTCTATAAACATCAAATAATGTTTTAGTTATGCTATTCCCTTCCACTTTTTCTTGATATATGTTCTACCAGAAACCTCTTTTTTATGACGAGGAAAACTATACATACATATTTGGATCTAAAATTTTAGGAAAATCACCTTTACTAAATGGTAGTGTACAATAAGGGAAATATTTCTGGGATATTTCTTCTTCAGTAAAAATACAATATCATCGTTATATATGCAGATTTTAGGTCAGAGCCTTAGCTAAATCACTGCAACTCCATTCAATTCTTGTTTAGATTTCACAAGTATTTAGGATTTGAATCCTTGGTCCCATTTATTTTGGTACAGAACACATGACGCTGTGCAAAGTATTTACCCACATTAATACCTGATGGTTACAGTGCTCATGAGACATGATTATGCTGGTCACTCCAAATTCTTACTGATTAAAATATTGCTGCAACACCGTCATTTATTCATCAGGACTAAAAATCCATAGCTGCTGATCAGGTGACTGAAATACCCCTTCTGTCCACAGCCACAGCGGCCCCAGCTGGGTGTCAGTCAGCCCATAACATGTGCAACATCTGCAGCATTCCCACCAGGGCAGCCCCGAAGGACTGCATTCCAGTCACCTGGCTTTCCTTGAGGTTTTCCCTCGCTGCTGCCAGCCAGGATTGCTGCTGTGAGGGGATGGAAAATCAGGCACAGAATTTTCCTGTGGGCATATTGATGGCTGAAAGGCAGAACTGGTGTTTTCCTCTGCTGAATACCTTAGGCTCGTCAGCTGGTGCCAAACTGGGAGTCCTTTAGGCACAAGAGGGAACACCAATATTCCCATTGGTTTCAGAGGCACTGCTCTCACCAGACTCTACTTATGGGACTCCTTTTAGCAAAGTTGCGCTCTTGACCTCAGCAGAATCGAGTTAAAGCTGGTTAACCTCTGACTTCTTCAGCTTTCCCCTCTTAAGATGCAAATAATCTTTTTATTGGTCTTATTGAAGTGCTGTGTGACTGAAAACATTTCTGCAAGAAAGGCATATGATCCCCAGGAAAAGGTATTGTATATGCACATCTGTGTATACAGCATTATTTATAAATGCTTTAGCAAGTGGGTAACTTGCTTTGGGCTTTTTCTGAATAGAAGTTTCTATATAAATGCAAATTATTTATTTCTAGTAGTAATATTTGTTTTTCAGGCAAGTTTATTTTCCCTTTGTTTCCTGGCTCTGAAAACCCAACAGATTCCACTTCACCTGCATTTAATTCAAAGTTTGTTTCACTTATGCCCACAATCTCCTCGTTCTATAGAAGAAATTGCTTTCAATTACACATATATCACAGCACTTAAACATTAGTCTCACTTTCCTTTGGTTAATAATTCACCTTATATTCTAACATCCATCAACATAAAATCAGCATAACAACTTTTATGAATCCCTTTATCATCAACACATTCCAAATGCTTATACAATTCACACTACAGATTCACATAGGAACTGGCTTAATAGCCCTTAAAGTTGCTATAATGTTCACATCCTTTCAATCATAGAATTATTGTTCATGTTTTCAGACAAGACCCTTTTTAGCCATTTTAGGTTATTATCTCATATTTCTTTGCACCTCTCAAACTGGATCTGCATGTCAATAAAGCTGGTGCAAACTGGTGTGGAACCACTATTTTTTTACAGAGTTACCCCACACTTCCACCAGCACGAATGGTTGAAACTCACACGGGCACTGGTAAGACTTTGTGGGAGAAGGAGACTGAGAAGAGGGAAGAGGAAATGGAAGAGGGAATGGATTCTGTGTTTCACCAGGTTTTTCACCAGGTAGCAGTTTTTCACCAGGTAGCAGACTTTCTCTGCTTTGAATTGGAAAGAGATTTCTTTTTCTTGGTGTAAACATCTTGCTCACTGACATTTTTCAGCCATGGGTTGTTGAACAGAGCTAAAGCCTTCTTTTTTACCACGAGATTTCCATTCCTCTTGTTTGCTCTCTGAGCACAGCTCAGTGGTTCTGAGGTCTGGTTTCCCCATCAGCGACACACGTACACCTCCTATTGAAGTCAATGAGACTCGCATGCACATCTGTCAGGATAATCAAGTCCCAAGTTTAGTATCACCATCAATTTGAGGCTTAATTTTATCATTTCCATAGGCCATCTGGGCCTTTTCCCAGTCGGAGTTTTCACAGTGGCTTTATCTTCTTATATTTGCGTCCACTTCTGTCCCATTTCAACAACTCTTTCTCTTCTGAGGGTACTGCTTTTCCACACCTCTCCTCTTCCATCTCCTCAAGCCAAACTTTATGCTCGTAGCCTCTACAAAAAATACAGCCACAAGTGAGGTGTGGCAGAGAGACTGCTGAGACTTTTGTCAGGCATTGTTGGCTAGTATCCTGCTCTATTTTTAATTAATAGCAATTATTAATTCATTAATTCATGCTGCATTAGCACCTCGAAGCTCTATTATGAACCCCCATTGTGCTTATTAATGTACACCCACATAACAAGCTGCTAACTTCACATTTTGGAGTCTTCTATGAATAAAAAATGCAATTACAACTGCGAACCATATTAATGGCCTGATTCTTCATCCTTATGCACTGTGTATATGCCAGAATATCTCAATAGGAGTGAAGACAGACCAATGCCTCAATATGCTGGATTTATTAAGTACGGTGGATATTAGAGAATATTATGTTTTATCACAAAATAAGTGAGTTTTCCACTCCATGTGTGCCACAGTGACAGGGTTCCCCAAAAGACATGTACTTAGATACAGGAATATATCTGCTCCCTGATTATCTCTTCAGAAGACAAATCAATCTACATAGAAATTATCCACTGGAGAATGGAGTTCTGAAGCCTTAAAAGCAACTAGTTACAAATATATGGCGGTGTCAAGCTGTAGCAAGTTGACATATTTTCATGCTTTTTGTTGTCCAAATATTGTGTGCAAACCCTTAAATGCTTGCAAAAATTTATTGAATTCATTAAGATAACCCTGCAATAATGAAAATAAGCAAGTGTTATTCTTTGTCTAATATCCTATTATGTTATTAGATAATTGGGAGCCTAAATTATGTCTCGGGACCACATTCATGTTGATTCTTATCCCCTACTGATTAGCAGAATGGTGTCCAAACAATCTTAAATTTTTTTTCTTTTCTCTTTCTTTTTCTTTTTTTCTTGTTTAGAGGAGAAAAGGCCTGGAAAAAGAACAGGTTATGAAAAGAACTCTTTTAACCCCAGAAAGCCTCACATTCAAGGGACACTGCAGCTCCCTGAAAAATGACGTATAATGATTTAGCAGAGAAAATTTACTCACTCTGAGAGGTGAAACAACAGTAAAAATCTTCCTAGAAGGGAATGAAGTTTGGTAGTTTGCATACAAATAACAACAAAAAGATATTTAAATGTCCAAGTCTGACTGGACACCAGAGGAGTGACTGTGTGAAATGAACCCTGAACTACACTGATGCTGTCAAAAGCTCTTTACTCTCTTCCCCATATATTTGACCTGTACAAAGATTTGTCCCTTTCTAACTATGCTAGATTTTCAAGTTTTTATACTCAAAATCATTGTCAAGCAGTAAGATCTTACTTCTATTAACATAATTGACAGAACAGACTTCTGGATTTAGGTTCCTCCAGCAAAAAATTGCCCTTCAAAAAGATTTGAGGATTACCATATTAAAGTGTATAAGATTCCCAAGCACTGTGGCAATAGGAGCTCTAAGAATAACTTAAACACTCCTAAAAATCTGCAATATGTCCAGATAAAATTTAGGATCAAAAGGCTGCATCTTCCAATGAAAAGGATTTTTCTAGGCAGTCAGCCTCCAAAGGTGAGCTCAAAATGATGTGTTTCCTTAAGAATAAATTGTTTCAACCAACAAATAATTTGTTAATTGGAATGTAATTTGTTCATAATTTGTTCAGTTGGTGGTTCAAGGACACTCTACTTTCTTTGTACTACAGGGAAATTAAGCTGGGAGGCACAGTGTGAAACTTAGAGGTGAAAAGGTTTTCTCTTTGCTCAGGGATGGTTGTCATTGGTAATTTCAAATATTTTTATTTTTTATTGGATTATCTTTAATGCTAGTGGAAATTAGGGACAATCTCTAAAAAGTTTATGTAGTGTAATTTTTAAAGCCTTATATTCTAATATCCAGGTAACACTGCTGTGCTGCTGTGGTCTGTCCTGTGGTTGGACATCTCTATATCATTATGTGACTCCAGAATCTAGATCAGACACGCAATCTTTCATACACAATTTTTCTGATAGCGATCTCTCAGGCATCACCACACCTGGAAATGTGGAGATCTTTTATCGTCTTGCAACCTGTGGAGGGTTCTGCATCCTCTGTCCTTCCTTCTTCCTTCCCCCAAGCGCTGCTGTGACAAAAACTGGGAGGTAGAGCATCAGGCTGTCGGACAGGAACATTGCTCAGGATGCTGCTGGTGCTTCTGGGCTCTCACATGTTTTTTTCCCCGGTGAATGCCTGAGATTTCTACCCCTGGGAAGGAGCTGGGAAGTAGGGTGCTGCACCACCAGGGATGCCACCAAAGCCACAGACAACTTCCCCCACCCCCCCTCTTTTTCCCCCCTGTTCTTTCCCCTTTTTAGCTACAGCAGTAAGTGCATTAAAGAAGTACATTTAGGTCACTTCAGACCAGAACATTAAAACAAATGCTGATAGTTCAAGGTTAATAGATGCATAAAACAAAAGTAATTCCATGTCAAAACTGAGATGACAGGTGATTTGACTTGAGACTGCCTTGCAATCACTCTTTTACATGTGCTCAGTACTGAGACTGGCGGAAGGTGTTATGTTTCTGACATTTACTTGTCAGAAAGGTATGACAATAGAAATTGTTTCTATCTCTGCTGGTCCCAGATGTTAACCTTCTAGCTTTATTTTGTAATTGGGGTTCCACGGAGCTTTAACATTTTCTATTGATTCAATAGAAGCGATAACATTTCCAATCATAAGAAGGCATTATAGAAATATCAGGCAATTCACATATCAAAATGTTTGATAGCTGGGCTCACCACATTAATTTCTGTCACCTTTGCTAGGAACCCTTTATCCTCTTTTTAATACTGAAGGACACCTGAGAGTAGTTTCTGTCACTTTTATTGTTCAATAAAGTAGACAAAAGTTTCAATTAACAACCAAGGAGCCTCTAGGAAATTGTGAATGAGAGTATATTTTATTCATTTTACTATATTTCTTTTTTCTAATGTGCCAGCTGTGACTTCTAAGCCACACTTCACAGGGGAGAGGGGGGAAAAATGTTGATATAAGCTTATACAGTCTGAGGGTCATATTTTTAAAACAACTTTGTTTTAGCTGTGGGAGTCAGGTGCTACAAATATTTTGAAAATTCAGCTCTGCCTCTGGATGCCAATAACTTTAAGACTGATATGACCCCTGAGGTTCAATTCAGATTAAAAGAAAAAAAAAGGAAGAATAAATGTAATATGTGGCATGCATTATACTAGGAATAAGGTGCAAGATTGGTATCCTTTGTAAAGCAGTGCCTTTCACCAGCATTCTGTGCTTGGTCTACATTTAGGTATTTTGGGCCATTAAGCAACCAAAGGCTGATCTGCTAAGTCTCAGTGCTATTTCCATGCCACACATCCTCTCCTGCACTCAACACTAGCAAGATCATAGAGGTAAATGTCATGGCCAGGCTGCCATTTGACTCTCAAAAAGCCTCTCTGTAGAAATGATCCTTTAAGGTTTTGAAATAATGGCCAACTATTCCACCAATCTAAGAGGTGCAGACAAAATATCCCTTCTGGTTTGCTTGTTCCTTGAGAATATCCCACTGTAGTGCACCTCTGGCTGAAGAGCTGGTGCAGCAGAGTGTGATGCTTCTCTCTGCAGCTCTGAAATCCTCCTTACTTCATACACCTTTAGGATCACCTAGGTTATCATGTATTTCAAAAGATGCAGCTGAAGAGAAAGACCAGTAAAGAAGGAACTAATGATTTCTATCTTTAAATCTCTGTTTCTTTGTGTTTCTAATTTAAAACTTGCACATATATTCTGTGACCAGCTTTAGAGTCTAAATAATTTTTTATATATTTCCCTGAAGGTTATAAAACACCTCAATAACACTGCACATTCGCTCTCCTCCCCTTCATCTGCATCTCGTGAAAGAAGAGAATTTATCTAAAATTTCAGGCCACCTAAAAACCATCAATGTATAAAACAGGATAACCATTCCAGAATATAATAAATATAAACACAGTACAACAGACATCAGTGTCATGGAAATATTTGTTAAATATTGGACAGAAACACTCCTTACCACTGTATAAACTGCCTGTCACGATGATTGCACAGGGCAAGATCTGCATCTGGTCTTAGTTGTTTTTATTTTCTCTTCGTTGTCATAGAGGCACATTCAAATACTGGGAAAGAGAAGTCTTGCCTCTGTTGAGAAGCCAAATGGCCTTTTTTCCACCTTTCTTTCTCATTTTTAAGCAGAGGCTCAATCTACTTATGTGTAAAGAGAGCTGTAAAATCAGCTGGTTACCACATAACAGCCAACATCTCCTGTGTGGCTGTCTCCACGAGGACTTTCTTAATGATTTTGGCCAAAAGACTTTCTTTTCTTCAAATTTCTTCTTCTCCATCAGACACAACGTGAACCATCACTTCCCTGAAGCACAAACCAACCCCGATCTGCAAATGCTTCGTGGTTAGAGTGCAGCCCTTGAGGGTGAGGAGTTCCTGTCACTGTCACAGTAAGGTAAGGACACATCAGATAACATCATTTCAAAAATGATAACGGGCTAGGATTTGGGTCATTCCAACGTGACTGATGATTTCCAGATGATTGTGGGGATTGGGGAAATCTTGCAGTAATTTTAAAGAGTGAACGAGTCAAAACTGGTGATGAAGACATTAAAAAGATTTATTCACGACATAATTATAAGTCTAATTTCAGATCTAAAACACAGCGGGGCTTTTTACTTGAACCATGAGACATTCAACCTGAAACCAATGTGTGCAGCATTATATGAATAACAAAGAAAATATGAAAAGAAAAAAAAAGTTAAATTAACAATAAGTAAAAATATTTTTTCTTTGGCATTTCAGAATCATTTTCCCTTTATCTGTAGGAAGATTTATAGGGAAAATCTAATGTTCCATGATCTTTCAGGAGATAACATCTTTATTTTGTAAAAGTGGTGAGTGAAACCAAAATTACCTGCTGCCATTACTGTTGCTGATAAAATTCAGTCCCGTTCCTTGATGATAAACAAACCCCACCGGAGGAAGATTTGAAAGAGACTCATTGCTTTTCCAAGGATGTTCTGCTCAAGAAGAGATGAAGGACCTGGTCTTATTACGTACTGGTCTTATATATTTTAAGGTTAGTTGAGCATACAACCACATTGGAGTCATAAAGATATTGGTGCCTTTCTATGGCTTTATCTATTCAGGGAATTCTGCATAGTTCAGGACATTGCAGGGAAGGTTTTAATAGCAATTAAAGCATCATCTTTGATGGCAGATCTCAGCATCATCTTTCCATCAAGCATTCTGGCACTGAAATACCTTTTTTCTCTATCAATTGTAATGTTCAAAAAAGATAGCCACCATTAAACCCTAATTATTAATATAGCAATTATAATTGCACATCATGCAAGACTTGAGGCCAGGATTTCTGAAAAAGCAGTTTGTTGCACTTCTTCAGTCTCTTCTTATCCCTTTATATGTGTAAGTACATATATATATAAGTTTGTATATGTCTATACATAGATATGTATATATACATATATGTCTGTATATATATGTGAGTGTATGTGTATATATCTGTATATTTCAGACTGACTTGTGCCATATAATTTGATGTACCTTTAGGAGAAGAAAGGACAGTTTTTCAGTGAGTGAACCTTCTGTATTTCACAAATACATGGTTGTACAATGTATATCAAACTGACTGTTCAAAACCTAAATCACTTAAAAGTCACCATCAGTGGTCAAAAGGTCTGGTTATATTTCATATTTTTCCTCCTTTGACTTTAGGTTTTGTGAAATTCGTGGATAATAAGGGTACTTATTACTTTGTTTTAATCTGAAAGTACAGATTTGGTCCAGTCTGGCTTTTGAACTGCCTTCACAAAATTATTCCTATAAAAGCTGTAAAGAGCAAGGAAATGAATCTATAGCTAGCAGGAAAAAAAAAAAAAAAACAACAAAAATTCTAACTTCTGACAGTATCAATAACAATTGAAAATAAAAACTAAAAATATTTTTTTTAAATATCCATTTTTATCAACTTGTTTAGGTTGATTTTGCTTGCTGTTTTATTATTCTTGTTCAGCAATCAATTTTTCTTCTGAATTTTTTTTTTGGTAAGAACAAAAATATTAAATTCATCAAGTTTTCTCAGGAAAAATACCCAAACTCCAAAACATAAATAAAATAAATAAAAAGTGCAAAATGTTCTTTTACCTTTTTCTTTTTTTTTGTCTTGAGGAAAATATTTTTCCCCTACAGGACGTGCTGCCATATGCCAAATCACTTTACAAAAAAGAACAAAGACAAGAAATATTATGTCACACACATAAGACACACAATATTTAATTACTTCAGATGCAACATGGAATCACAGGTCAGCACAAGGTAAAAAGATATGTGAAATATGTAAAAATGGTCCTAATGATATGTAAGGATTTCCACGTACATGGCCCTGGGGCCCACGGCATTGGTGTCCACCAACAGCACACAGAGAAGAAAATGAGATGAGCTGTGGTTTGCAGCAAAGACACAAAACTTCCCACCTCCCAATGAGGGTAAACTGGCATTTCTGATGAATCACCATCTCCTCTTTTGAAGGGGTGATCTGAACAAGCAACTTCATTCAAAAACGTGAAAATCCTTCATGGGAAAACCACGCAAAATATGAAATTTGACACATTACAGTCTCATTCCAGTGTCTCAGACACTTTGCAGATTATCTCTGCCAATGAGAAGAGAACTAAACTGAATAAAGCCAGTGAGTCCGAGGGTTTTTTTTTTGCTTTTCTTGCTTTATATTTTTTGCTGGAAAAGCTGCATTTCTTGGCCTCAGTGATGTGTTTGGGACTCTCTGCACACATACCCTCAGCACTTCTGGCTCTCACTTCCAGAGTTAGAGCTCCTGGTGTTTGTTATGGACAGACAGTGCTGTACAAGGAGGTGCAATTTCATAGATAAACTCTGCAGAAGAAATGGAGAGCAGTGACCATCAGGCCTGAGATGTCGAATTTGATTTTGCATTCTTTGGAGAGCCAGTCCATAGAGCAGAGCTTTGGGGTCATATGCTTTTGGTTGCAAGAGAGCATTTACTTAACCAGGGGAGTTCTACTGAACCTAATACTAAATTTTCTTTTGAGAGAAATAGTGTGCCAAATGTACTCCAGTATTGTCAATAACGAGTTGGTGTTCTTCTCTTGGACAGGCTCTGAGATTTTACCTGATGTCATGAAAGGTAAAACGAAAATATGTAGATGAGAGGTGAGCTGTATAATCAGACAAGACTGCATATAGGGAGGTACAGGAAGTTTAAACTGTGGACAAGTGAACAAAACTACGAATGTCTCTGGACTGAGATGAGGACCAATGCAACTTTCTGCATGTACATGGGATTGATTTTAAGTATATGGAAGTGACATTAAAATGAGTGGAGTTATTTAAGTAATTAGCAAGAGGACATAATGTGCAGAATCATGGCCTAAATGTTGTATATAAATTTTATGAATACATTAGAAAAGTTATTACTGTTGCAACTAAAGCAAGGAAATGTCAGATTTGTCTGCTCTTAATTATGCAATAACATCCATCTACAAACCACTGCGGTTTTTGCCTCTAGTAGAAAAGCAGTATGTAATTAAGGATGATATAACTAGTGCCTACACATGAAAAGATTTAATTATCTCCTCTCCCTTTTCAAGACTAGTCTTCTCTTATTGCTTCCCATCTTTGGTCTTAGGTCAGCCATACCTCCAGTCTCCCACCCAAGACTCTCTTATGCAAAGCTCTCTCCTTCTACCTTTAGTTTCAAGATTTCATACCTGTTGCAGCTTTTCTTGGTTCGTTCTCTCCTCAGGGGCTGCACTTTTTGTGACCTGCCCCTGAAGGCAAGGGCAACCAAGGTTCTTGTTAATGGATCTCTTGGGGTGGATTTAGAGTGAAACAAAACTGAGTGGTTGTAAATATATATGTGTGGGTCTTATTTTAGGACAATTTGGTTGCATCAGATATCAGGTATATAAGCATTTTGAATGTTATTATCTATAGTAATATAGTGATATGAAAGTGTAAAGATATTACTTAAGAAATTGTGTAAGAGAAAAGAATGGAAGGAAGAAAGGAAGAAAGGAAGAAAGGAAGAAAGGGAAAAAGGAAGAAAGGAAGAGAGGAAGAAGGGGAAAAAGAAAGGAAAAGAGAGAGAAAGAGAGAAAGAGAGAAAGAGAGAGAGAGAAAGAAAGAAAGAAAGAAAGAAAGAAAGAAAGAAAGAAAGAAAGAAAGAAAGAAAGAAAAGCAAAAGAAAGAGACCATATACATATCACCACCCATGGGTCTCACAATGAGACTAAATTGTTACAATTTAGATATTCATTGGTTGAAGTGGTGGGTTTGGAAGTGATGGTTGCCATCTTGATCTGTCGAGATTGGGGGAGAAAGCCCCCAGAATACAAAGACTCATGGGTTAAAATATGCTTTGGCTCGGTGGGAATGCCCAGGTACCTCTGGTGGAAGGTCTCAGAAATGAGTCTGGGGGTGCTTTGAGAGTCTTTGATGGGTTTTGACACCTTTTAAAACGTGACAACTGCATTGCATATCAGCATAGTGGAGGCAGTTATGCCCTATCAGAAGAGACAAAAACCTGCAGGACCTCTTCTGGGGCAGGAAAAAAGAGTTTTACAGTTGAGTTTTGTAAGGGAAGACAATGCCGTGACAACAAACATCACTCGCAGGATTTCCCCCTTATTGGCCTCAAAGCCAGGCCTACAGCCTCTGGTGGTGATGGTTCAGCCCCCTGTCTTATACAGAGAAGAGGCTTATCATTACATACCCAAAAATTCATATTCTCCCACTTTGTCACTGACAAAGATGTTGAACTGCTCTGGTCCCAATACCAACCCAACTCTCCACTGTTCTCCACTTGGACACTGAACCACTGACCACAACCCTTTTAGTGTGACCTTCAGGGCAGCAGCTCATCCACCCCATGGCTGTCAAACATCTTCTTTCTTGCTTACAGACAAGGATGTCACACAGGACAGTCTCAAATGCTTTGCACTTTGAGTCCAGGTAGGTGACGTCAGTTGCTTTTTTTTGTGTCCACCCATGTCATAGCCACGGAAGGCCATCAAATCTGCCTGATATAAGCATCAATATACAGTGAGTACAGGAAATACTGAGGAATCAGGTATTTCTGTTGTTCAGGCAGAAAATGCTCTGCTCCAGTCACAATAACACACGGTTGGAAAAAGTATGATTAGAGCTGCTAGCAAACTAGCCTGCAAGAGCATACCCTGATAGAGGATTTTGACATAAGCCTGTATTACCTTATAACATATTATAATTTCTTATGGTTCCAAGGTCAATGTCTCTTTCTCAAATAACGTTTCGGACCTGTAATTGTTCATCTACATGCCAGCAATTATGGGCGAATTGATCAGCCAGTAATTAATGCTATGCTATTACACTTTTTAATTTGTAGATTATGCAGCTGCAAGCGTTCACACATTTTTAATTTGTATATTATACAGCCACAAATGTTTACAATGCCCTTTTTAATCTCCTTACACTACTAGTGCCATTATTCACTATAGATTAATGATACACCGAATGCTGAGGTTTATTTCATTTACCACTCTTACCAAGAGAGCTGTTAACATTAGTGTGCTCTATTACTTAATGTCTTACTGCAGCTGCTAGTGAGCATTGGTTACCCTTTAAAATATCCCCACTCAGTTTTTCCTCTCTTTCTCCTTTTTTTTTCCCTCCCCCTCACCAACATTCTTGCTATTGACAATATGACTCTGTGGTGATATTACACTTTATTTCCAAATTTATTTCAGGAGTTTTGTTCCAAGGTGCTTCAATCTTTTATTACAAACAATGGTACCTCTCTGGCCCTGTATGCTTTGCATTTCCCAGCCTGTTTTTCCTTACACTCTTCCTCTGTATGACTTCAGTCTCTCTCTTCATATTATATTGCAAACTGGGCAGCTAGCCCATAGCCTTACTTTAGGGAAACATCCCTGTTCAGGACAACATTTCAGCATGTCTTTAACTTAAAACATATGCTCCAATCTATGCAGAACCTCTTGCTTACATTGTTTACTTGAATAGGACACCATAAGAGTAATTGTTCTTGCCACAGCCTTAATTCAGAGTCTACCAACACCAACAAGAGCCTTGTCCTCATCTATTACACTTAGAGAATTTAGGGAAGTTGCTTAACTTATTGTTAATGCGGCAATGCTGTTACTTCCTCTTGTAAAATGATTTGTCATATACAAATTAAAGGCTTAAAATCTTAAACCAGTTCAAATCATAGAAAGCTATTTCACCTTCCAGGCTCTTATTTCAAAGTACAAGCAAATTACTTTACAATATATATATTTATATATATACACACACACACACACTTATACATATTTATATCTCTATATAACAAATATTCTATTTAGTGTTGCTGCATTGTTATTTACACTTTAATTTAGGAAAACAAATTTATGCTTTCCTCCAAACTATACCAAGTAAAACGGTTGTCTTCTTTCCATCTTCTTTCAGATGGTGTGAACTATTTTCAAATTAAATATCAAAATTAACCAAAACTCACCTGACACATTGTTTGCTTGTGCAAGCAGAAGATTTAAACCACTTCCATGAAAAGTCTCATATTTATAGCCTTGGTGAAATCCTTCAAAGTAAGTGGTTTTTGACAAATCTGTGGCCAAACAATCACGACCTTCTTTTAGAAAATTTTGGCCAGTTATTTCATTAGAAACATCTTGTGATTTTTTTTTTTTTTAAACAAGAAGTCAAAATGCCTTTGTTAAAATATTTATTGCTTTTTCCAGAGCACATCCTGAAGGGTGAAATACAGCTGAAGAACTTCTCTCTTAAAGGAAGGTGCAGCCCCTGATTAACAATTCCCCTAAAAATCATAATGAATGATCAGAAACAAAATATCCATTTTTAAGTCCACTATGTTCCATAAATTGTTTCCCTCAAAACTTTTTTTCCACGGAAAGCAGATCATTTTAACATTCAAGTAACAAAAACCCTAATTTTGTCTAGAAAAGCAATTTTGAAAGGAAAAAATTCAACCAGTCCTAGTCAATGGCATCACAGTGATTTACACCAGCTCATTAATAATAACTATTGTACTATTGATATGGCACTGCAAGGATTAGTGCTTTTCATTTCACTGAAAAGCTAAAATTATTACATAAATATCTCTCACAAATATTAAACAGTGGCACCTGAGATAGCTAATGTCTTAAATATTAGTCTCAGCTAAAAAAATTTCTGAAGAGTCTCAAATACCACTGCTGATATTTATAAAGTCTTCCAGAGGGGTCTTGTTGATAAGCAACAGTAGAAAAACATAAATATTTATGCATAGTATTGGTTTGGGTTAAAAGCTGAATAAACTCTGTGGTTAAAAAAAAAAAAAAATCATCAAAATATTTATACTTCCAATTGATCTAAATTTTTCCCTTTGACAATATAAAGCTTATAATACAGGTAGACTGAAGTATATTCTCCTGCCTCAAGCCCCAGAAGAGAACATCATAATGTGTCCAAAGACTTTTGCCTTGACCAGCTCTTGGGTGGGATATTAATTTCCTTAATTTAGCTGGGGGCCTCATCCCTTGACTGAAGGAAGCTGAGAAGTTGCCTCACAAAACAGAGTAACTGGTAAGAAGAGACAGGGTTTTTAACTTCTTCTGAAAGTACTGGGTTTTCACATTTCTCCTGGAAAAACTTAGTAATATTTCCATCAGTTTTCTAAGAGAAGAAAACCAACCCAGTACATGGAAATTCACTGACACCACCAGCAGAACAAAGAACCCTCTGGGAAGGTATGGAAAGCACACTTTTGTTTCTTGGCGGCTGAAGGTAGCACTTGTGTGCTGTTTTGAGGTGGTTTAGCAGAATGACAACTCTTCTGAATATAATTTTGATGTTCCTTGCTGTCACTATGTGCTAGAGGGGTGCTGAGCATCATCCCCACTTAATCTGGCTCCTTCCAGGACAGTTTGCAGTAACACTTGCATATTTATTCTATTTTTTTACTTTTTTTTAATGATGGATTTTTTTTGTAGTGCCCTTATCCCCAAATTACCTATAAAATCACTGGTTTCTATCTTCTCCTCAGCAAAGAGGCTCTCTTGGATTTCTCTTTGCCACATGTGGCTAGATTTGTCTGCCTAGAAAGGTTGTTCAGGAAAGGCTTAGACCTGTCAAATTCTGGGGACATTTATGTAACTATAAAGGTAATAATCTTAACCTTTGCCCGTGTGGTATCTGTAGGGTTTTTTTCCCAAACAATGTCCACACAGGGAGTAAAATGACAGGAATTTCCCTGAGCCTTGAAAATTAGTTTCTTCTCTTTCCCATACCCCACATCTCTTTCACTACTGAGATTAAGAAGTTTATAAAATACAACTTGTTACAGCCATGAGGGATTACTACTATATATTATCACTCGCAGCTCATTAACCCTGAAGCCCTGCTAACTAAGAAAATCCTGTCTAATGAGGTTTCCTTCGCTGCACTAAAGAACAAAAGGTCTCAAAGTTTTGCCTATTACCAATCTCCCTCAAATTATTTTCCCGTAATTAAAATGGAACTTTACAGACACTAAAATACGAACCTGAATTTCTCCTACTCAAGGAAAAAACATATCCATCCTTTTTCCAGGATTACAAAGGATCTGCGATCTGATAAATTGAAGGGAAATGCATTTCTAGTATTTTCTACCTTTTATCACATGTAAGAAAATCCTACTATTTGAAATAAAGAATATGGCTTCTGGGCATATTATACCTAATTCTATTTTGTTGTGAGCATCCCCACCTTTCAATGACATTAATGGGAGTCAGGCTAGTTTTCTTCTGGGTTAAATTAGGATTCTTTGTCAAGAATTTCAAAAGCAACTGGACAACTTGTCAGGTATCCCAGTGATAAGTGTGATGGAAGAGTCCAAATTAGATTGTCTTGACAGGAGAAAAAAAATAAATCTATTTACTATTATTTACATTATAGAAGTACTTAGCGGATCCAAAAGGGATTGAGAAACTCACTCTGAGACTCCTGAGAAAAAGAAAGTAGTATTACAAAATAAATCATATTACAGAAAACATTAAATGTTCCAGATTCTGGTGTTAGGTGAGCACATTAATATCTTTTTGTCGTATTTTTTTGAAAAGGAAATAGACAATATCTCCTCAGTAGTTCGTCAAATAATGAAAAACATTTACAGTTTAAGGACAAAGTGCACGTCATATATTCACGTAAAAAAAATACAAAAATAATTAAAAAGGGAAAGCAATTGGTAGTGTCATAAACTAGGAGATGTTTAAGGATGGAGGTGCAACGTTTTTCAGGTATCCAGTTTTCAAGATTTTCTGTCAGAACACTCATAACTTTTCAGGTTGTCAATACCAGTGCCCCTAACTTTGTAATTTAAATGCTAGGCCAAATTACTCTTTTGGTAACCCAGTTTGCAGGTTGGGTATCATGCATTCGAATTCAGGTCCCAAAGAAAATAAAGTGCAGTTATTTCACTAAATCGTCCACAAGTCCTGATAGTTATCTGTGGATGACTGAAGTGATTCAGACACTCTATCCATTTTTATATATTTAATATCAAAACCAGATGAAAAAATGCAAGCAGAGGCTTGGTGAGGTGTCAGCAAGTGTTTGATTGCTCAACCTACTGCTTATGATGCTTCTGTCACCTCTGTGCTCCTTCAAAAATGTCACCATGGGAGCTGGAGATGTTCTGTATGCTAAGTGGCTGCTAGAAGGCTTGTTCCTTAGACAAGGAGCTTGCAAATAAAGTTTTAAATATGCACCTGGTGAGCTGTTTCTGACTTGGAGACAATGTTTACTTACAGCTGATGAAGTCCTTCACAACATAAGCTGAGGGAGATTCTGATACTCCATTGCCAGTGGTGATTGGTCTGTCAGGAACTAAAGGAAAGGCAGCCCATGCCACAGGGAAAATGAAAAAAAAAAAAGAGGAGAATCCTCATACTCATAACCTCTGTGCAAGAATTTAAAGTGTGAATATCCTAACTAAATTTGAGTAGCCTGTGCTGGCCTCTGAGGCCGATTGTGACCTCTGCAAGCAATACCATTTCTCTTCATTATTGTTCTAAATTATTTTATTTACATGTCTGAAAGTGACTTTGTGCTCACCTCCTAAACCAGGAAGCCCCGTTGCCACCTTGGCTGCTGCTAATGCTCTCTATAGGAGACAGACTTTAATTGCAGCTTCTCTCAGATGTAAAAGATGGGCAACTAAAAATATGATGAATCATAGGCAGATGTCCCCTGCAGAACTTTCCTCAGACAGGAATGTGAAACAAAACAAGAAAAGGCTTTTATGCACCTAATGTACTTTCTTTACAAAGGACATCCGCAATGACTCAGATTAGTATACAATTGACTGCATCACTAGTAAAAATGGGACACTGAAATCCTCATGTCTATTTTTGGCTATTCTAGTAATTTTGTCTGGTTCATGTAATTGTTCTATTTTTCTTTCCTCCCTTTTTTTTTTCCACATGTACTTGTTTCTTTGAGGTGTTGCCAGCGGGGAAGATGGAGCAGTAGAAAGTCTTAAAATGAGCTTAGTAGAAAAGATGCTTAGTGGATTAGGGGACTGTAATGATAAATAATAACTACAACTGACTTTCTCCTTTCTCTAGCCTTTCTTCTTTCTTTTCATGGTGAACCATGTCCATTCTTCTAAAATGGGCTTTTGTGAGTGGGACTAAATGACAGTGCTGAGTGAGCAACGAAAGGAAATTTTTGTCTGTGTCTGTTGCCACAGTGATTGGTTATAAGGTGGTCAGTCTACTTGTAGCACTTTAGGGTGTCTTTTGTTACACTGGATTATTTAATATTGGAGGGCTTTTTAAGCAAAAATATTATTCTCCTATACTAAATGTTCAGTTCAAACACCTGAATGTTTTCCACTGGTTTTACCTTCCTCAGCTATGTTTGTTTTTAACTTGTTAGCACTCAAAAGTTTATTTGTTTATCTATCTATTTATTTATTTATTAGATCTTACATTGCCAGACAGCTTTCACGAAAGAAAAATTGAAGCACACTAAGTTTTCACAGAGCTGTGCTTCACAGCTAGACTTTGCTTCTGAACCTAATATTGAGTCTTAAAACTAAGTATTCCTTCAGCTGAATTTAGTGTGGTATGGTGTGGGCTCTTCAGGGGTACAAGCACATCTGGAGCCCTGCTTCCAGCACCCCCAGCTCTCATGGGCTTACATGGATGATGAAACTAAGCATCCTGCATGAAATAGGATGGATCTTTTGGGCTTTAGGTTCAAGCAGCCCTTTCAAAAATGGGTCTGCAGCAGATCTGCTAGGTGAGCTGAATAGAAGCCTCCATCCACTTGAGGCCTGTGATAAGCCTCTCTCTGCTCGAACTGGCTTAAATGCACATTGCAGAAGGTTTTATTGTTAACTTCTCTTTGGCCTTCAACAAGTAGTCAATAGCCCTGCAGATTATATTCTCCTCTGCCATCCTGATTGCTGGAAGCGTTCATCCAGAACTAAGCCACTACAGTAAACAGAGTGGGGTGTGAATTTTTCAACGGAACACTTTTTCATCAGAAGGTGATTCATCGAAACTGAAACCTTTCACAGAAAAAGGGCTGGATTAATCGATTTTGTTGTTGTTGTTTTGTGGTGGCGAAAGAAAGAGCTGTGGACTTACTGCTTTTCTCTGAGGTGGTTGAAGCAAATAGCATTTTCCATTTCAAAAAGTATTTGGGCAAATGTCAATGCAAGATTAGCCTATGACAGATTATTTAATAGTAAAAATTGAGTATTTTTATTTACTTTGAAGAAAAAAGTACTCTTCCTCCCATATTTTCATTTTATATCTATTTTTTAAGGTCTTTATATTATTTGAGCCTAAACCAAGATGTTTTTGATAGAACAGACAAACAGATTCCTGCACACATATAGAAAGAATAACCAAGAACTGAGGGAGATTTCCATTCTCTTTTTCAAGTGATTAATGAAATCAGCTAGTAGATGGTCTTCATGAATACTGGGGCTGTAGCCAGCTTTTGGAATATAAACATGGGTCTAAGTTATTATTGCAGATTATTCTGAACAAAAATAATTGACATAAATATAATCTTGATAAACAATACATGGGGAAAAAAAAATATCTGAATATGCTGCTTATCCAATGAAATGCCAAGGTAAGAATGTTACCTCATCATAATATGGATCTACAGATTTGCCATGCAATGAAAATAGAACAATCGTCTGGTTAATTTCTGTTTCGTGGAGCTACTGAACTTTTCAAATACATTTCTCAAGATGGTGGTACCAGAAAAAATGTCATGAAGTGAAAAAGGATGTGAAGACACATGATGTCTTAACATGAAGAAGGGACCTGGGACAACAGAAATATATCTTCTAATAAATATTTTCCTCACAAATTCAAGGGAATAGTATGAGACTGTATTGCCTAACCCAAAAGTGCATAATGAGGAAAGTAGAATTACACTATTCAGAAAAAGTGGTAAGAACTTTACACCAGGCAGTCTGCATGGAACAACCAGGACTTCGTAAAATTTAAAGAATCTGATTAAAAAAAAATTAAAATACTAAGGCATGAAATTTAAAAGCACAACGAAAAAGAAAAGAAAAAAAAAAGAAAGAGAACATGTGTCACAGTAAGGGACAAAAAAGACGTATTTTGTTTGCAGACAAAAATAGCATATACAGTTTGCTTGCCTCAGCAGAAACTAATGTGAGGTGAAGGAAAGCGTAGAAAATGAAATGATCATAGCAAATTAATATGGACCTTCTGAGAAAGCAGATCGGGAAGTGTTTTTTGCAGATAATAGAGACCCACATAAAAACAGGCTGGAATACTGATGGTGTGCTTTTTGCAAACACCCTGGTGCTGAATGAGATAGAAAATGTACAGCATGTTATCATTTAAAAAGGGCTTGTGCCCTTTTTATAAGGCTGCTTCATCCACTGAGGAAACCAGTCAAAAAGATCAAAGGCTGTGCTGGGTTTAGTTCTTCCCAAGAATCTGAAACTGAATGAAAAATAGAAGCAACCACAGAGTGTCAAACAACATAGAGGATCTCAACTAAAATATTCTGTTTTCTCCCCAATCACTAGTGTATTAGCTGAGCAGAGATAAAAGAAAAATCATTATAATCTTCATAATGCCAGCCATGAATTAGAGAGACATGGACTGCAAAGCAGGAGATTCCTTCTTAGGCTGAGGTTTGTATTTACAAGTGAAGGGAACAGAGGTTTGTCTAAAATCAGGGATCAGATTTCCCAGGGATAGTAGATGACGAAATATCAAAGGATGTAGAGATAATGTTGGCAATGGCATATAGCACTGGGGATTGAGATAAATGCATTGCTGCTCTGTCTGATACTGGAACAAATCTGAAAGATATACAGGAAAGGATGAAAATGTTAAACCCAGGGTTTGTCTAATCACTTCCAGCTTTGGTGAGTCCCTGGGTTCCTCTTATTATGTTCTCTGCAGGCATCTCCCTCACTGCCCAGCACACATGCACAAATACCCAACTCCCCAGGACCAGGGGAGGGTGGCAGACACAATTATTCCAAGGACCTTGAACTGTTTCACAGCAGTAAATAAACCCTGACCACGGAATGACCATGTCACGAGAAATACTTTGTAGTATCCCATTAGTGAAATTATTCTCCTGTGCACATGGAACCAGGTTTCTGCTCTTGAGGCTGGTTTTGAGCTTGACTGCTGCAACTGGCAACGCAGACCCTTTCTGAGGAGTACTCACATTTCCCATCTGGCTCTAAACATCCTGAAAGTGAATGTGAAAGCTGGTGTGATGATCATTGTCATGACACCGAGGAGAAAAATTGGTCTTCAGATTCTTTACAGTGCAAATGAAAGTGCCAATCCCTGAGGAGCACAGAAACGTTCCATCTTTGTGAACTGACGACCAAGAGGCTTTTTTCCTCAAGTTAAATTTCCTTTTTATTTTTTTCCCTCATTTTTTAAATTATAAAGAAGCATTGTTTGGGTGGAAGTCCCCAAAAGTCCCCAAAAAGTCCCCAAAAACCAGAGTGTTTCCTTCTCTCTGGTTATTTTTACACCTCATTATACAATTATAATGCCGATTGATCTGCTACACAGCTCCTGAGCAAACTGATGCAGCATAATCTCTACTGATGCTCAGGGAAGTGAAGATCCCTGCACCAAATGGAACATGGGGTTTGGGCCAGAACAGCAGTAATCCATGGTAGGCTGAGCTGTGTACTGACTAGGGCAAGCTGCGGTTTAGTTGCTGCAGACTTCTTGGATGAATCATGTTAATTTAGAATAAAAAGGTGATGGTGACCAACCCAACCTGTTTTTTCCACCAGACATCAGCCTGAAAAACACAGGTCTCAAACAAAACTTTAATGAATCATTTCAGATTTTTTTAGATGGTGTTGTTGTCTTGGACGCAACGATTCAGGTGTGTGTGTGTGGTGGGAAACATAGAGGAGTAGGGGAGTATTTTAAATCCTCCCTCACAGATATTAATGAAAAAAAGAAAAACTCTCAAGATTCAGACTTTTTGTATCTCAGTTATCCTAAAGAGGACCTATTTTTCTTTCAGAAAGATTCTTTAACAAGTGTATTAATTGACTTGTCTGCTAAAAAAAAATAAAAAATAGAATAGAAAAAGGAAAAAAGAAAAAAGAAAGAAAAAAACAAGAAAAAAGAAAAAGCAAAAAAGAAAAAAGACAACTGCAATGTTATTTTCAAGATAGCAATTATTTTTTTGCCTTGTTAATATTTTTGTGATCATTGTACTATCTATATATTATTTCTAGAAATGTTAGAGTACGTACTGCTAGAAATTTTGTGTCATAGTGGAAAGACTTAATACAAATTAACTTGATATTTTCACATAATAACACATATCCATCAGTGAAAATTAGTTTGTGTTGCAAAATTTAATAATGAAAAGTATTCAATTTAGAGGAAGAAATTTATGGATTTTATCTGATTACAAGGTTTATTCTTTTCTTTGGTTTTGCTGTTTAATAAAGTTAGGCCAACAGAAATATTTTATGTGTTTGTGTAGATTTTGAAAGCTCCTTGATTTTTAAACAGATAGGAAAAAAAAAGCTTTTAAATGTTAGTTATAGAAATGCTTTTAATAATCTCTTGTAATTTCATTAAAACTTGCTTGCCATCACTTCTATTAATAATGGTAAGAATGAATACTAAGAATGAATAGTAAGAATGAAATAGACTCATATTCTATACTGGATTGAACAGAATATTTTACTTAAATCTGAATTTCCCTTTAGATTTCCTGAAAACGTGGAACAATAACCACTTATTTTGAAATATCCCAACACATTTCATAAACTAGAATAATCCTTTTTTTTTCTTTAAAAATGTAATCTAAAATGCCCTTGACTTCCTATATCTCAGCCCTACCCCTCCAAGGTTTAAGGGAATCACACTGTGGATATAGACTCAAATCATGGACACTTGTCCTTAGTGATAAAGAAATCAAGATTAATATCTTATAGCTAATGTCATGGGACCCTTGTTCTTTGCTGGAATAGCTCCATTGGGATTTATTAAATATTTGGACTTGTGAGGAGGAAAGAGGTTTCTTTGACAATATCCATAAAAGATGTGTGTGTTTTGGTAGGGACTGAGAGGGAATTCCCATTCTTTGTCAATCATGTTTGCTGGCCGTGGTTTGTAAACCTTGTTTTGAGTTCCAGATTTATTAACAATTTAACACTGATCAGAACATGCTAGAAATGATGTAGTGAGTGGCACTCAGCAGTGCATTACGGTCAAGAATGAGGAAATACAAGAATAAGAGTGTCTAATGGAAGGTGTCCCATGGCAGGTGGGTTGGAACTAGATGAACTTTAAGGTCCTTGCCAACTCAAATCCATTCCAGGATTCCATGATTCAGTGGCTGAAAGGCTGAAGAAACAGGTCTGATTCTCTATTGAGGACAAAAGAAACTGGGCCATGATTCCAACTACTGAACAAGACTCTTTGGAGTCTCTTCCTTTTCATCAAATTTTTAATGTTTCAAGTAGATACTGAGCTGTTCAGGGAAACTAAATTACAGAGTAGCCATGACTCGATGGTGCAGACTTCATATTTCAACACTAAGCTAAACACAGCTATGAGATAAGAAAATAGGTCAAACATTTCAAGAGATCAATCACTCTGGGTGATCCTTTTTTCTCCTTTTATTTTTTTTTTAATTAAGACTTGCTAGCTAATGCCGATGTGTTGCAAATGTTGCTAATGACTTCATATCAATGTACACTTCAGCTATTAAAACACTCTGCACTGAATCAAGAACTGATGCCATGATTTACCTCAACTTTCAGTGAACTTCGTATTTGCCTAATCTCCTTACTATTGCATATTTCCTATAGTAAAAAGTCTTACATGTTTCAAGCTGCCCAAAAACAGGCAGGCACAATATCATCTTTATCTGGAAATCCCAAAATACTGAATGTGGCAATTCATATATACTTCTCTTTATGATTCTAGAAAAAAACCCAGCTTTTTCCTGAAATACCATAAAGATAGGCAAAATTGTCAAAGGCAGAATGCTTCCCAGGGGAAAAAAAAATGACCCTGACTTGGTTCTCTGTTGCAAATTTGCTAGATCTATGTAAAGAGAATCTGATTGCGTTCTCATAGGAGGTTATGGAAAATAGCTGGTTGTCACTACAAGGAATAGAGCTGTGACTGTTCCAGATCCTTAGTCTGAGAGCAATAAAATAAAATTAAAAACACATTAGGACTTGTATTGGAGCAAAATCTTTCCCCAGACTTGACCAAATACGTATTTTTAGGTTATGTTTCTTGTATCAAATCCTATAAGACAGGCAAGTGTCATTTTTCAGGCAGGTTCATTGTGCTCTATTATACCTGACAATTAAGATCCCTAATGTTCATATGAAGATGGGAAATAGTTTTGGAAACCATATTAAGAGCATGAACTTCTATTTCAGGACAACTCTCTAAACACAAAGGAATTATGATGTCTGTGTTGCAATTCTTTATTTTGTAGCACATCTTTATACAACTGTTTAAATGAGAACTGGAAACTGGGACTAAACCCTTACTTTATCATATCCTGTGTGAACTTTCAAATAAAGAGTTATATTTGCTGTTCCTAACATATAATGTTCTGTCGGGTTTTGTTTGGTTGGGGTTTTTTGGTGTGTTTGTTTGTTTGTGCTTGTGGGTTTGAGTTTTTCGTTTGTTTGTTTTGTTTTTCTCCCTCTTTTTGGACCAACAAGGAAAAAAAAAAGCCTGTCCAGAGATCTAAGATATTTTGTGATCTTTTGGAACCTGAAGATCGAGGTGGAAACTTTACTAGGGCATAAAACACACTTTGGATGTTGCCCTCGTAGGAGCAGAGAATATAAATATATAAAAAAACCAGCACAGAGTACAAACTACTCTAAGCACCCCATGTAGATTAATAAGAAAAGTTCTCACCTTTTAAAATAATAGCAATGCCAGTTGTGGAGTGTGAAGATTGCTTTGAATTACAATGGATTGCCGGATGCATTAGCCACAATATCAAATGCAGTCAAATTAAAATGTTCCCTTCTGACATTTTCAATTAAACCCCATCAAGCTTCCAAACAACCTAGGAAAACTAAATAGACTGTGTGAGCTGATGGAAAAGGCAGCCTGACATCTTCTCCTTCCAAAAATTAGATTAAGCATCAATGTTGTTGCAAAAATCTGTACCAGAACATTAAACAATTAAGAGCCAGCCTAACAGTACTGACCAGTGTCCCATCCACTCTTGTGCTGCACCAATTGCTTGTGACAGAGGCCAATACTGAACTCGTCAGAGGAAGAAAGAAGAGTTATAATTGTAAGACCTTGCAATTTCGGGATGTTTTCCATTCAAGTGCCTCTAAGATAAATTTGATTTTGGTGTTTCCACAGTTCCCTTGACTTAGCATTGTACAATTTCTGATGTTTGTGTGGACAAAACCCTTTTGAGTTTGACAGGTGTTACAACACATTTCTCAGAAGTGGGAAGCAGGAAGCTGAGTGGTTGTTTCAAGGTGAGAGAAGGTTTCTGAAAGAGGATTGCAAAGACAACCAACATAGTTTGAAGACTCATTTAGGGGAAATGAAATCAATATTCCCTACAACCTCTCAGTCAGATTCCTCACACGGCCAAGGACTATAAAGCAGATCTCTTGGACCTTGGAGAATGGAGGGCAAGAGTTTCTTCAGGAATGATCCATCTAAGGAGAAAGATCTCACGGAGAAGGCAACAATTGCACAAAGGCACTAGCAACTCCTTGTAGGGGAGGCCTGGGAGACGTTCCCTGGGGAGGTCAGCCATAACAAGTCAGGCCAGAAAACTTTCCAGAGCCAGGGGTTTGCTAAATTTAGTAACTTTTCAGGCAGGACAGTCTTTCAGCTTCTCAGAACAGCCTCAGACATCTGTCCCTGAACTGGTCTCTGAGTCACCTGACTCAAAATTCGTCTTCAGATAATCAAGGAATAGACTACACCTCTCTCAGCATAAATGGAGGAGAGAGCTGTGGGATTCTCTGATTTACAGAGTCTTCAGCTCTGTTCTGGAAGAGTGAAGGGAAATGATATCAGGCTGAAACAAACAGTCTTAATTTCTGCTCCTCAGCTAGAATTGGTCTCAGGCAGGCTATTGTCTTCTTAGCACTGAGGATCTTCCAATTTCCTTTGTGCAAGAAATAAGGAAAGTCAGATCTTAGTTTCTAGGTGCTGTTTTATAGTAGACAGTGTGCAAATAATCCAGGAATAGGCAAGAGAAATAATACAGATTTTATTCACAAAGGTTTTACTCTTAGAAGTGTCTTGGTAAAGATTCAGTTTCTCTGCTTAACATTTACAGCTGTATCTGCCCTTAAATAAAGCCAGAGAGAATTCAGAAATGCATTCAAGATGTTTACATGTCTAGTTTTTTGTGAGGTTTAGTCAGTCCCTCAGTCTCTCTGCTATTTTTTTGTGACTTCACACAGTCCTATCATAGCAATAAAATCTCAGATGCATTGTAGATCAGGTAAAAGGTAAAGGTTTATCTGATCTACATCAATTCTAAATTAATCTGGAATATAAAAAATGAGTTCATAACACCCTTTTACCAAAGTCCCCAAAGGCTTAAAAAAGAAAAACAGATGGAAGCACCTTTGAAATAGGTGCTACTGCATTTCAGTTTAGATTTTTATTCTTGCAAAACTTAATATTTTTGAGATCCACGTCTTTTTTTCAGCCTGCTTCAGTTTCATGCTATCTTTTTCCATTAAGCTCACACAGTGTCTGGCTATGATGAGGACAAACTTCTGGCACTGTTGTATTTGTAAAAGAAACATGCACACACAGCTAATAAGATTTATAGCACAGAAGCATAATAAATCAATGCAGAATTGAGTGAGTTGTATTAGGGGAAAGTGAAAATAAGATTTCTCGTTCTGAAATGGATCATAAGGCCAACTGAGAATTGGGTATTGCCTGAGAACTGGTGTGTAGTACCTGTTATTTCTTACCCTTTTTCTGCATTTTCAAAGTAGACTTTAACACCTGAACTTATTCCTTCTAATTAAAAAGAGGACAACTGAGGTACCCAAGTGAGGAACCAAATGAGATTTACAAATGTGAAATTAAAAGAGAAAAAGGATTTTACAAGAAATGTCTTTTCATTGTGTGATCTGCCTAGTCAAGCAAAACTTCCTACAATAAGAAAATACCTAGTAGTTATAGAAATTCTAAGCAGTTGAAAATACTTCTGTTAATATTCTACCAGCCCTACTTAGACATAAGTTTTAAAGATGAAGGGTGAGAATATCAGAGGCAACATCAGCTCACACTGACAATAATAATCATCAGAAAGACCCATAAAGTCCCTCTGATTGCAGATTTTGGTTTATGAACCACAGACTGTACCCACATGTGAATTATGAATAAGTCTTTATGTCCACAATACTTTGAACTTACTTTTTTTGTTTAGTTTGTGGCTAAACAGAGCACATTCTGAGTCCCACATTGTTAAAGAGCTGTGTATGAAAATTCAATTATCCTAAGCCCAGTAGGAGACAAAAAAAGGTAAGAGAAAAAATGCAGTGGGCACTAATAAAGTTTCTTGACTAGTTTCATAAAAAAGGATGGCAGATATATAGGAAGATCAAGTCGTCTGACCAGTCCCCGCTGGCATTATTACTTCTTGTTTTCCTTAACCAAAACCCTAATCTTCGAAGGAGTCCAGGAAAAAAACAAAACCAAAAAACTTCTCGTTGTTCAGCAAATTACCCGAACAGATACTTTGACACAGATTTCCAGAGGGACTCTATTGTCTGAACCTGGGATTTAGATACTTCACTTCTAACTAGAAATCCTGCCTTCAAAAAATGACCAAACTAACAGCAAATGCAGTCTAGCAAACTATCACCTCATTCCCACTATGAATCTAGGATAGAGATACTGTCAACTGTCAAAGGCTGGTGGATGAGTAGATAAATTAATCCACCCATCAATCGTTTCTTATGGCTCTTTCCAAAGCAATGTATCATCTAATAGATTTTAATAATAAGTCTCACAACATTTTCTACCTGTAATATTGGATTGTGTCATATTTCTAACTCCTGGTTTTGGTTCCCTTTAGATGGATGTGCTGCAGAATAGATAAGACCACACTTCTGGCCTGCCAGATAGTATTAATTTATGATGTTCTCTCATCCTTCCCTGGTGCTTTGGATCAAACAAAGGAACTGTTTAAATAAATAAAATGTAATGTAATGCAATTAAACATTTTCCCATAGCTGTTAAGATCAAGGCAACTAATAATTACCTGATGCAACAATTTTAAAACCCATGACAGACATTTATATAGTTTAGTGATTACTGTCATAACGCTAAGCTATCGAGCCTGGCTCTGCTCATATTATTCAGTTAAGAACATAAAGCAGAAGTAGCAGCAGAGGTAAGATCAGCAGAAATCAGCCCGTCACCATTATTAATTCAATAGAAATATTTATGGATTTGTAAGGCTGGAAGGAACAATTATATTCTAATTTCAAGCTCTTTCTCTTAAACAAAACCTATAAAATTCACCCAGCAATTCAACCACCCATCTTAATATTTTTTGATTGAAAACAACCGTTGCAATTTTACAGGTCCCATTTTATGAAGACAGGGAAATCTCCTCACCCAGAGAATGAGAACTGAAGCACTGACAGGACTAGAAAGTCATACAGGAGTTCTGAAAACTGCCCTTGTAGCTCTTCAAAAAACCCAGTGTTTAGGTATGTACTCTTTTGCTCCTTAACTATAATAACATAGTTAAATCATAATTCCTGTTTCATAAAGGTGTAAAATTGGTGGCTACAAGAGTTATCATAAAGTAAAATTTAAAGTAGAAGTGTGGTATATCAGACATATTTGCACTTTCTCTTAACAAAACTCTAAATGCTTTAATTGAAAAAAAATACTCGTGTGAGCACACACTTCCACAAAATATCCACACTTTCCTCAGAAACACAAATAAATTTTAATTAAATTTTTATATGGAAGGTATCTTGAATCCAGGATGAAATTTACAGCCAAAGAGAATTCTGGAAATGTTTCCTACAAAATTGACCCTGAGGTATTTGCAACAAACCAGAAAATATTCT
>VZRF01005164.1:173670-189778 GCA_013396875.1 Vireo altiloquus | reverse complement strand
CTTTATATTCTTTAAAATTTTAAGCCTGCTTTGCATTTCTCCAAATCCCTTATCTCGCAGAAGGTAAGAGATGAGAACAAAACCACTACAGTGTTTTAGCGTTTAGTGGATATTTTTTTATTGGACACCAAAGGACAGATCAGTTGCCTAAAGACAAATACCTATTGCCTTCACAGAAACATAAAATCATAGAATATTCTGTTTGGAAAGGAGCCACGAAGATCATTGAGTTCAAACCTTTGTCCAGAACGGGACACCACAACAATCCTATCATGTACCTGAGAGCTTTGTCCAAATGCTTCTTGAGCTTTTTCAAGCTTGGTGCTTTGACCTCTTCCCAGGGGAGCCCATTCAGTGTCTGACTACCCCGTGGTAACTTCGTTTAAAAGTAGCCTTATCCTCGCAGCCAACCTTAACCTCCCCAGTCACAACTTCAGGCCATTCCCTGGGCTCCTGTCACTGATCACAGGGCAGAGATCAGTGCCTGCCCTTCCTCTTCTCCTCATGAGGAAGCTGTAACTCCACTGAGGTCTCCCCTCAGTCTCCTCTCCAGCTGAACAGACCAAGTGACCTCTGTCACTCCTCATATGGGTTCCCCTCCAGACCCTTCACCACCCCTAGGGCCTCCTTTGGACACTCTCCAATGGCTTAATATCTTTCTTATAATGTGGCACCCACAATATTCATAAAGCCATAGGGTAGATGGCTTTGCTTCTGTTGGATATTCCACAGAGACAAGGACTCTCAAAGGCCCTGTGCTGTATTTCCTGTCCCCTGTGGGTTCTGTCCTACTCTGAAAGCACCCTGAAAGGTGACAGGATCAATATTTAACCTAACTGGATCAAACCCCCATGGTTATTGTGGGACTTTGGCACAGAGCCCAGAGGAAGGCACTGTATTACATCTTGTGTGTCTTAATCTACGGAAAGAGATGCACACTGACAATCTTCTCCAGATGAACTGAAGGCTCTTGTAAAATAAAGAAGCACCAGGACAGGTAGCAGAAGTTAAACGGCTACAGAAAGATTTATTCGAAGGGAAAACTTAATTGTGAGGCTGATGAAATACCAGCACGGTTTGGAAATCTTTGTCTGTGGAAGGTTTGGAGAATACACTGGATACTCTTCAAGTGGTAATGACATTAGCATACCCGACATTTTCAGTCAAGACAAGATAACAGACAACCTCTTTAGATACTTCCACACCCATGTTTCCATACTTTTATCTTGAACTCAAACAAACAAACCAAACCTCCAAAAACCAGAAAACAAAAATACCAAAAAAAAGTAAAAATATCCTTTTCCTCTACTAAAAAAAAGTATTTTTTGAAAAATAAAAAACTGCTCAGATATGTTGGAATGTTTTGTTTTGACATTTTCAGTCAAAACAAAATGCTTCCAGATTCCCAGATCAAAATATTTAATTTTGGTGTGTTAAATTAAATGAGAATGTTTCATTTGGAGTCAGTTCAATAGTAAACTGCATCTGGTTACAGTACTGTGGTGCCTTATGGGAACAGGAATTGCAGTGCCAAATGCTCTCAATCCTCCATATAAAGAATGATTCCTTACTGGACTATATCTTCCCTGATGCCTGATTGTAATATGTTCCCCATAACATATACTATGAGCTGAAACCAAGAACACAGAACCTCTATTTGTGTTATGGTTCAGCTCAGCAATCCAATTTATTTTTGAGAAAATCTAAAGTAAAAACAATACATTTAAAAAAAAAAAAAAAAAGGAAAGCCCAAACTCAATAGAAAAAGTTACTTCAATTTTTCTTTTCACAGAAAATAAAGAAAATCAGACCTAATCATTTCTTACAGCAAATCTTAAAAAATAAGCTATTTTCAAAACTACAGGCAGTTTTAGGTATTGTTGCTGGCTCTAAACCAGTTCTATTCCTGGCATCAGTGCAGACCAGCAATTTTTTTTCATTTTATTTCAGATTTGCAGGGTCTTTCTGACCCCTTCTTTGTCTGCTGAGCAGTCACACTGCCAGGAGCGAAACGAGAGAAAAACAAGTAACTGCCAGATTTCCTTGATGTATTCACTGAATTGTGCACAGAATCACACAGCTGGGGTCTCCAAAGGGATTTAGATATCTAAATCCATGTGAAAACCCAGACCTTAGTCTATTAAAGACCTTTTTAGCATAGATCTGCCACCTTCACTCATTACTTTCTGCCTCAGGACCTGGAGGGAGTTTTGTTGTCAATGTGTGCTAACATCTGGCCCTGACTAATTGACATTAGGGTAGGAAGTGACAAACAAACACAACTACAGCTCCTCAGAATATTCATCGCAAATAATTTATGCAACTAATTTAGCCCCCCTCCTTCCCTTTTTCCGTCTGAGGAATCTGCAAGGATGGAATGTGACCTTTATGGATTAGTGTCTTTGCACTTGCTCATTGAGCAATTTGTGTGAACAATTCTGAGCCTATGGATTTCTTGCAAGCTTCTGGCTATGAATGTCCACTAATCCTGATTCACTGTTTATGCCATATGATTGGTCACCTCTGCCACCCTCTCTCTTTTTATTTTTTTTTTCCCTTTCCCTTGCTTGTTGCCTAATTGGTTGACACCAGTGTTATAAATAGCAGGGAAAACGGAACAAATCACAGAGGCTTTGTGTCTGTGGGAAAACAGGGGGCCGAAATAGCAGGAAATAAATAGGTGTAGGGATTTTAGAACATTATTTGCCTAGATGCATAGCTTTGAGCTGCAAAAAGAGTCCTGCTCCTTCCTCACCTGACAGAAAGAGACAGAGAGCTCTTGAACATGCTTTGCATCCAATTCTTTCCTGGCACATTCCTCCAAATCCATTGCATGTGTGGGAGATGCTGTTGGGAGGCATTCTGTTCCTGCTTATTGTGCATACAGAAAGCTCCTTTGGAACATATCTTCCCTCTTACCCTGCACATGTACCCCACCTTGCACAAGGGGATCCTGACCTCATCTGAGACTTCCACCTCTTTTAGTGACAAACTGAAAATAAGGACAACAGATAGTCTAGTTCCTCTGCAGTGGCTCTTGTTTGCCTCTCTCCAGCAGGCTCTGATTCACAAACAAAAGCTCCTCCCAGCTCTTAATTAAATACAAATGAAGTGAATTTTTACATGTGCATAGTAAATATAAATATAAATATAAANAAATAATAACCTAAACACAACATACCCTAGGAACAACTAGGAGGAAGTATGTAAACATAAGCCTAACAAACTCTTGTTTAAACTTTTATTTGACTAAATATATTTGAAGGAAAAAAAAAATTCCTTTTTTTGCCTGGTTTTCATGATGATATGAAAGCACTGGAGCCTGTGCAACTCAAGTCTATAAAACAGTGAAGAATAAGGACTGTCAGCTACTACCAAATCTCTATAGGCCTCATTGAACCAGTGGTCCACAGGGAAAAGACAGAGGAGTTTATTACCAATCCCTTGAGCCACCCACTCTTCCCTAGAGAGGCTTTTTGACATCAGGGGCTTAACTGAAACATATGAATTAGAGTGGAAATTGAAAGTATTCAAATATAAATTAATTTATACCCAGGGGTTATTCATGCCAAACAGCAATAAATATGCTGGAAGTAAAAAAAGGCTAATTTGAATGAATATGAGTGGGCAAAAAGCAATCAAGGGCAAGAAAGAGGCATATGCAAAGTGTAAAACATCATATAGAGGAGAGAGAACTGAAAAGAGAAGAGTAGAAAATTAATGTAAAGAAAATAGGAATTCTGTGGAAATATGGGGACCAACCTTCTGCACTGTGATGCTAATCTGCCTTGCCAGACCTGCCTCATTCTTGTGCAACCTCCAAGACCTGGACATGGCCACAACAAAAATAAAAATGAAGTTTTGCCCAAGATATTTTTAGACATTTCTCTAAGATATTAAGTTGGAAAACATGGCCTCTTAGGCCTTGTTGGTAATTATGGGGTGAAAGAGTGATTGACAGCAATGAGAAAGGCTGTTGAGAGACAATGCTGAGAGAAAAACAACCCAAACACCCAAACAGGAGCTACTAGCAAATCTGTCATTTCCCTTCGCTGGTCCTGTAAAAATCTCCCAGTTTTTTGTGTACAGGAGAGAGGATTTCACTGGGCATATTTGCTTTACAGGGTCAAGAGAAGCCACCAATGCCTCTGCTGAAGTTCTGCCCTTAGTCACTCGCCCATAACTGATTCTGGGTCCTGGGGCACATGGCAGATTATTTACAATGACAGAAATGTGCAATTTGTGTAATTCCACGGGGACAAAAGAAGGTGCAATTTTTATCACTTTGCCTGGTTTCCTCCAGGAATAATTAGTTCCTTTCTTTCATGAGTAGTAAATTTGTACTTACAAGAGAGAAAAAAAACAAAAAGGAAAAAAATAAAGAAGAATAGGAAATAAGACTTGGACTAAAATTAGAAGTATTTTGCCTTTACTAGGTTAAATCATCCATGACCTTGTATGAGCTGAAGGACTGAAAGATATATTTTTTCACTGGCCTTTAAAAACAGGAACTGAAAATATTTCCATTCATATCAGTTCGTGTTTTAAGAGAGCACAACAACTATGTTTTGAGCCTAAACTACTTCTCTGTGCCTGATTAATTAACCTAGAGTCTTTCCCAATATTCCCCACAGATTTTGTCCCTGGCTTTGATTAATTTAATTAAAGATCGCCAGTGTTTACTCACCCAAGGGGCACCGTGTCTAACATGAGGAATAAAATTTTTTTTTGAAGAAGTAATAAGAACAGGAGAGGACACAAAAAAACCCCAACTGAGTAATTTTCCTGTGTTTTGGATGTGGTTTTGAATAATCTACTCTGTAACCCAAGTGTCCCGTATTTCAGCCAATGTGCAATTACAGACAAACAAAGAATGTGGAAAATAAAAGAAGTTAGCAAGAAATGTCAGGATTTGTAGTTGAAAATTCATTGTTAATTGCTATACCTCCAGCATGACTTCAGCATATGAAATCCTAGCTTTTTCTATAGGTTCAGACACTGACCAGAATTTGACAGAGGATTCTTGTGAGGATCTGCTCCAATTCACAGTGAAGAAGCCATTCCAGGAAATATTATTTTACTGTATGCACCTTCAACTAAATCTGAAGACCTGTGATTTATTTCTGGTGCCACTACTGTCCTGCTTCATGACTTTGGTTAAATCTTGTTCCCTTTCTGATCTTCCTCTTTTCACAAATTATCTCCTTCTTTACTCAGATTGCCCCTTATGATGTCTCTGTGAAAACTTCCATCTCACACTGGGGGCCCTTTTCTTGTCTGGGAAATATTCTGAGTTGTTGCTTCATGATTTCCAGACTTTTCCTGTTTCCAGGATTATATGCATCACAGCATTTGGTTCATGGGAGCACAGCTGATGCCAAGAGGGAGATGAGAGCTGTCTCTTCTGCTCTGCATTTAAACAACAGAAGACAGTCAACAAGGAAGTTAAGGTGGCCAAGCTCTCCCAAAAAAAAGGCTTTTCCAAAGATACTTAAGTAGAAATGTGGCATCTACCCTATTTTTTTTTTTCCCCCCTGATTTTCACAGCTTACTCGTGCTCCTTGGGAAGTATTTTTGCCTCTTCTCCGTGCCACTTCTGATTCTGCCATGGTTTCCAATACCAGTGACACCACACACTGTGTCTGATGTGCACTGTCTGACAGATGTTTGGAGACCTCTCAAGATGCCTGACGCACTCTGTTGTGTTTGGCTTTTATTAATCCTTTACTTTCATCCTTATTTTCTTCCCCTTTCCCCCTTTGCTTTTCCCCTCTATTTTCAGAGAAGCAAGTGCTGACAGAATGAAAGCAAATTGTTTGAAGTCCATTTGAACACAGCACATTAATTTTAGGATTGTTAGCCACATGTTTACATGTCTGGTTTTCTGTGGAGGGCTTGAGCTGTGCAGAGAATGAGTCCAGCCACATTTTTATTCAGTTCTCTCTCTGCTTCCTGCCAGGAGGCCCAGGGGACAGGAGGATTCATGTTGTGCTTTCCATCCCAAACCAACTTTGCACCCATTTCAGCTGGCCTCCTGTATCACTCTACCTGCACCTGTGTTTTCCTGGTTTTGGAGAAGAGTATGAGCGTAGCCAGCCAAATGTTGGCACTGAAGATGTCACAATTTCCTTAGTCTTAAACAATAAGCGTGTTTTCCTGTCCTCACCTTGCTCCTGCAGCTTAGCTCCACAGAGCAGCAGCTCACAGAGTGCCTGTCACGTAAGTGGGTCATGCTTTTTCCTCTTCCCCTCCAGGATAAGTTGGGGTGAAGAAGAATTTGGGGTTTACACTTTTTAAATTAGAGAAAGGAAAGAAGGTTTCTCCTTTTTTAATTTTTTTCATCAAGATATTACCGAACAAACATGAAGAAACACTCTGAAAAAATCCTCAGCAAAACATTGCTGACAAATTCAACAGTGAAAACAATTCTATGCAGTTCCTGTAGCCCTGATCACCATCTTGCACTTGCTGTGCAAACCCTGTTGTGTTCCTATTAGCACATGCCACCCACTTGGGTTCCTGACCAGCTTTGGATACATCCCTGTAGCCATCTTGTTTCAAGAGAAAAACAGAGTATTAAGCCTGCAGTAAAACCCATAGCAGTTTTCTTTCTCTACTACCTTCGGTAACAGCAGCAGGGATAAAGAAATGAAATCACTTGCGCTGCTTTTCTGTACCCTCTCTATACCTATGCCTCTCCTCTTATCCCCCCCAGCTGAAATAGAGGACAAACCTGTCACTAAATATTTGTAAATGCTCAGTTACTTGAGAGCAGCTGTCTTCTTACTGGATTAGGACACAGAACAGATGCTTGCACCATTTTATGGGTTTTGGTTAGAGTATGAGGGGTTTTTGCCTTGTTTTGTTTTCCTTCTCTCAGCGTAATCCTTCCCTCCTCTTTATTCACTAGGAAAGAGAAAGCAAGAGCAGCCTTTGATGTTACATACTGCTCATTACACAGTTTCCCTCCCCAAAAGCCCTTAGAGTAGGTAATCATTGCTTTTTTGCTTCAATAAGTGTTAACTACCCAACCGGCCATTACCACAAGGCAAAGACTAGATAGGAAAAGGGGAGGAGTTGGTGTTATTGACACGGTACTGTGGTTTGCAATGAATTTCAAGGAACTGAGATTCTGCCATACAACTTCTTATAATTAAATTTAACTAATCAGTCCCATAATTTCTCCTATTAGTTTTAGCGAGACTAGAAAAGGTCAATGCCCTGGCAAGCAATGATTCGCAAATAACAGGTGCAGCCAGTTTCTATTATACTGCCATGGGACACTGCTCTGTCACTTTTATTTACTGAATCAATCCACCAATGTCCAGCAGGAGAACAACAGTTAAATGGCCATTAATTGTGGGCTGATGTGCAGATGAAACAAATCTCCAAAGGGATGGTAAACCTTTGTTCTTTAGTCTCCTCCAGCTCACGCAATGGGATTAGCAGTAAATCACTCAATGTTTCATCTTCTTATTAAAAATTTACCATACTGGTCATCCCAGGTGACTTACATCTGACCAGGGCATCATTTTATTTTTCTTTTTTTCTTTTTTTCTTTTGTTTTAATGCAGCAATTAAAGACACTCATAATGAAACAAGCAATTAATACTTAGAAGTTAGTAACATGCTTGGTGTACATCTGATTCTTTTTTTGTTGTTTCAGAGGGAAAATTGCTAAAGTTGTCCTAGAAAATTTTTTCCAGAAACTGTATTTCATCTCTTTTTTTTTACAGGCTTTGATTTATTTAGTTACATTTATACTCTGCCTCCTGAAATACAGTTTTAAATGTGCACATTCACCCTTCAGAAACGGGAGTGACTGAACTGACGGAAGTCAGTTCAATGCAACGTCAGCTCAAACACCTTTCAGAAATCTCCCAAAAGCAAAGGCCCTCCACTCATCCTGTGTATCCCAGACAAATTAATGAGTCCATAAGATGACCACAGTGTTGGAGGGTTTTGGATTTGAGCCTTGCAAGCAGAGTAGAGTGCATTGCCTGGATGCAGCGACAGCCCTCCCAAATGTACACTGGGAAGTAATGAGCTGGTACTCTTCCCCCCTCCACTTCCTGGGCTAGAACAGAAAGAAAGAAATAGAAACTGTGGTACACGGGACCTCAGGGGCTTTATTTAATTATCCTTATTGAGACAGTTACATTTGCAAAACAAGAAGAGGTGCCTATCTGAGTGTGGCAGGCACCACTGACAAACACAATATATCAAAGCAGAAAGAGCAACCTCATAACGTACTATATTTCTAGGTACCTCACAGCTGAAACAATCAGCTAAATTCCCCATCTCCCTCACCTAGTGTATCATCCCTAATGACGCTTGTTTCTCCAGCAATCTTTCCAAAGAGAAGCATTTTGAATTAGGCCCTCATCCTAAAGCTCAGTGCAGTGTAATCAAGAAAACTAGCACCAGTGTATTAACTGAAGACTAATATGTGTGCTGAGAAATCACTTTTGTTCTGCCAAAAGGAAAAATCCATATGACTAAAAAATTTATATCAGTTTCAGTGAAGACCCCCTTTCTTCTAACGAAGTGTAAGCAGCTGCAGTGTAGAGGTTTTTATTTGACTTGCTCCTCCTATGACTTCTCTCTGCTCAAAAAAGGGAAAGGGTTCTTCTTTTGTAAGATCTATCTCATTAAAGAGTGGCAATGTAAATTGAGTCTCAAAATCATCTAAATTGTGCCTCAGAAGGGTCCTAGTGTTCATGGATTATAAACAGAGCTTTTAGTGACTTTCTCAGAGATAGCTAAACTGGAAACTTCTTAGTTATGTGAAGATCCTTGAAGATGATAAGTTTTCTAACTCCAGATGTTCCATCATAATGTCTGGAGCTCCCAATGGAAGCTGGAGCCCCATGAGTGACTTGTTAAAGAATTAAAATACTGTAGGAACTATAGACCTCTGGAGGACCTCTTTGAAACTTCTGCTCACAGTGAGATTGTGGCCCTCACCAGAGTTGATCATAGCTGGTTTTTCTAGGGGAATGATAAAAACCTTCAAGGACAGAGAGCAGCAAACCCCTCTGGCTTTCTATCCTTCTGACAAAGCAGGGTTTGCAAATGTCCAGACTGTCCCCACCCACAGCAAGCAAGCAAATAAACCAAGAAATGAATAAACAGACAAACAAAAAGATGGATAGATAATTTTGCCTTTTGTGATTTTTATTCCTTATTTAATTTTTGCTACAACAAGGAGTTTGGCATTGTCCTCTTTCTGAAACCTCCAGCATCTGTAGCTCGTGCAGCTCCTCCCCTGCCAGAGTGCTGTAGAGTGGATTTTTACAAACATGCAGAAATACTGACCTCAGGGCATGACAGCACATTTAAAGTAGTGGCACAGGTAACAGATTTATTGCATCCTACTCACTCTGTTCCTCCCCTCTTTCTCCCTCCATTTTCTTTTTTTATAATATATTCAATTTCTCCTCTCTTAAGTATCAAGTGTGCAATTATTCTGGAGACATATTGCAGCTATGGCAGAACGAATATCATATTTTTTGATATAGTAATTCCACGATGAACACAGGGAGTAGCTTGAGCGTTAGCTTGGCAGTGGGACACATGGATATGTTCCCTCAGTTCTGTTCCCACAGACTGTTCCCTCAGTCTGTAATAAATTTCCCAAGTGATCTTTGGAAAATCATATGGACTCCCTTTGTCTCCTATCTCCCTCTATGAAACAGAATAACCAGTCTGATTTACTAAGGCAACTCTAAAGCCAAACATACTGATGAGAATATATCTATTTTTTTGTTGTTGTTGTTGATATTCTTTTGACATAGGTCAATTTGTTAAAGAGGACTTAAGAAATTGCTCTTCTGATCAAACATATTTTTACGACAGTTCATATAAACTTGTATAGTGCTTAAATTGGAAAAGGATAATAATGATTATTAGTTTTTTACTTCATTGGTAATTTTCACTCCTCCATAGCTGCATGTAGTGCTTTGCTAAGTCACAAGAAAAGTCAGACCCCTGCTCCCTGGCAGTTCCCTTCTGAATTGGACAGGTAACATGACAAATAATTACTTTCTAACAACAACTTTTTCTCCTGGGCATCTCTTTGTATTTTTCAGTATTGGCACCCATTAAGAAGTGAGGCATAGTTGTTCTTTAAAGCCTGGATCACATTAAACAGCTAAGGCAGGTTTGGGAGGATCCTCTGCTCTTGGAAATTCTTGTGTCATTGTCACACATAGTACAAGAAACATCCATCAACTTCACATCAGAAACAATATTCTCTTCCTTTGAAAAGCTGGTCCTAGGGGATTGCAGCATGTGTCCCAGAAGACTAATGATGAGTGTTGTTTTTTGATTGATAGAAACTATCTTTTTCCTCGAAATCATACATGACCAGCCAGAGAAGCACAAAAAAATCCATCACTGCTCAGGCAGGAGGGGGGAGAAAACAGGGGCACTCGGTACAGCAGGGGTGGTCATACTTTGCCCAAATAATTTGAGGACCGTATTGGTAAGTTGCCAAGAGCCGAAGGGCTGCATTGAATTTGCATTAAATGGAGCAGATGGCATCAGCTGCCCTCAACTTTAATGTTGAAATGTGGCCTACAGAGCAAATCTGTACAAAACTTTTCTAATTAAATCTGAAACAACATGCCTCATCTATTCCCCAGTAGCACAGCCTTTCTGGTGGCATTTCTGCAATTCTGCTTCTAGCCCCAGCCAAGAGAGACAATGGCAGAACTGCAGAGAAATGAAAAATAAGAACACACAGAGACAAACGGTTTTATCCCAAATGCTTTTTGAAGCACCAGATGAGAATGAGTGGACTAGAATTAATCTCCATCAGCCTTCACAAGGTAGTGTTCTTTGTAATAAAAGTGTTCTGTTGTATTTATTAAATGTGAACTTCTGAGCAAACCAAGCAGTGGTACAAAGGAAGTCTGATGAGGGGTAGAAAAAGGGAAAGCCATATTTCAAAACCACTCTAACATTCATTATATAAACTTGGAGGAGCTAGATAAGGCTAACACTTCCAAATTTGCCTGTTTTACCATAAATAAAGTGAAATAATTTGGAATAGTCAATAAACCATGCTTTAGCTGTATTCATGCACTTCATTGACAGACTGTGTGAACATTTCCCACAAGAATTAAACAGATGACACCATAAATAATTCCATTACACCAACAATTTCTGACAACAGCTGTTAATCCATTCTCTGCAGTGGAACTCAATAGCAGGTAATGGTGTTTAGCAGTTATGAAAACAACCCACTTTTATTTTCTGGGAACAACTTTTTAAAATGTTTCCTTTACTTATTTATTTCATTGTCCAGTACCTTACTTAAGGATATACTTTTCCCATCCTTGCTTCTCTAAAGAAATGAGGACTTTATTTTATTAAAATTATACAACCATGTTACATGCTATTGGTTTTAATTATTATTATGCATATGTGAAATAATAATTTGCTTGAATTTTAACAGTCAGGACCAGACATCTGCATCTGGTGAGATTATGTACAAACATATATTTTAAGAATAAAATGAGCTAAAATGAATAACTAAGCTAAAATAAAATCTATTTTAATTCAGTGACTTTCTTCAGGAACATTTGAGCCAAATTTTCCCTTGGTAGAATTCCACCATCAGGATTAAATAAGGCCATTTTTTGTTTCCTCTGTGGAACAGACAGGGAGAATATGTGTCTTTTTTAGTTTATAAATAAGTGGTCAATAAGGTAATTGAGTGAGGAAAGAAGAAAAAAGGTTGTGAATAACTAAAATTGATTTTTACACATAGATCCCTGAAATAGCATTAACTATTTGAGCACTGCACTTTATTTCTGTCTTAAGTTACCTCGTTTACTGCACAGCAATACCCCACATGATGCTACTGACTAAAGAAAAACACAAGCAAGCGACCAAAAACCCAAACAAAATGCCAAAACATCTTCTAGGTGCTGCAAAAGCAACTCAGGAATGAGAGAAGGAGATAAAGAGAAACGGACATTCAGTTCAATGCAATTTTTCCCCCTCCTCCTTGCCTCAGTGCAGGCAAATTCCATGTTGGAGGTAGGACACGAGTAAAGAAACAGAGCAAGAGCTTTGTCAAAAGGGGAATCGAGTAGTGGCCTCCTCTCCATCCCCCCAGATTTTCCTTCTCTATCCTCGTGGGCATCAGGCACACCTTAACATCTTCAGGTCCAGATTTATCAGGGGGCAGAATCATCCAGATTCATTCCATCTCCATCCCCCCAGATTCATCAGGGGCAGAATCATCCAGATTCATTCCATCTCCATCCCCCCAGGTTCATCACGGGGCAGAATCATCCAGATTCATTCCATCTCCATCCCCCCAGGTTCATCACGGGGCAGAATCATCCAGATTCCTTCCATCTCCATCCCCCCAGGTTCATCAGGGGGCAGCAGGACCCTGGGGGAGAGGAGAGAAAACTGCTGCTCAGGGGAACTGGGGCAAACAAGTGAATACAGCAGCGATTCTAAAACAGGGTTTGACCAAATTAAGCCACCTCCAACGCAACCATGAACCTTCAGGTAGCTGGGATCTGCAAGGACTGGGCAGCACCTGGAAAAAAGGTTTTCCAGCATTCTCGTTTCGGATGGGGGCAGAAATTTCATGAGTTCTGGTACATTCAGTTTAGTACTGATTTAATTACCCAGGCAAGAGTAAATGAGATCCTTGCTCTATAGTGGAAATCAGGAATATTGGTAGAACTAGTGCCATGTGTAACAAAAACTTGAAATTTCATATATGGAAATCAGGAATATTGGTAGGAAAGTGCCACGTGTAATAAAAACTTGAAATTTCATATAGTGATACATTTTGGAATGATTTATTTTATTTCCAAAACCACTGTAATTGATACGGTGCTGTTTTTGTAGTAAGGTTGATCATTTGGGGGAGATCTGTCTTCTATTAGGCATCACAACCCTTTTAGATAGAATGACAAAATGGCACAGTGGATGATTCTATTTAATTTTTTATTTAGAAGCCCCTTGTTGTATTTAAGCCTTTCCTATGGTCTTTTAGGTGCTTTGGGGTGAAAATTTACTATTTTGTTTTGAGTTTTCCTGAGGGAATGAATACAAACCGAAGTTAAAAGTCTTCTGAGTTCCAGGAATATGTCCTATAAGCTAAACAATAATGGGTGAAATTCAAGCTTAAATCACTGGGGAATAATTTGGTGGCAGCAACATCTGGAAAGCAAATGTGCAAACAGTTAGTTGGTGTTCAGAACAAATGATAGATAGTGAGCTTTAAAGATACATTTATGGGCACAAGGTGGGAGAGAAATAAAACGATGCAGACATAGGATAAGATCAGATATCTGAAAAGGACATTTAGCAGTGTGTGCATTGTAGGTTGTAGTTAAACAAAAGAATAATCTGAAGGAGAAATAACATTCATTTGGGATGTCAGATCATTGATTACAAGCATAAGACTAAACCTGGCAAGGGAAAAAAATATCATTTGCAAATTTTCTGACAGATTTTCTTTACTAAAAAACAAACAGACAAACAAAAATAGTTTAGATGAGAAAAACAAAATTTTCACAAAAGGAAACCTGGTTTAAAGTAAGGGAAGTTTTCGATTCGTTCAAAAAATTTCATAATTTTCAGTGAAAAATATCAATATTTGTGTTTCCAAATAAGCTGCAATTTTTAAGCACTGCAAGTACTTTGTTTAAAAAATAAAGGTTATAAGGAACTCTAAGGTTCCCAAATGTATTAATCCTCTGTATTTGTCTATTAACAGGACAAATTGTGCTTAGGTGTCATCCACACTCTTCTGATTTCAGTGGGAAGAGTATTGGACTGAGTCCTTCCAGTATCCATCCCAAACTTAGCAACATGCAAAATGTTCCTTACATTTATTGTACTCTGAGTCCTGCCTCCTGTTGTCTAGCCTTAGCTTCCTGAATAAAACACAAGACCTAATAACATTATAATATCTATTAATCTTGACAATGATTTTAAAGAGAGAGAAATGTCATAAAATGGTGTTACTTCTGGAAAGATCTATATCACACCATTAATATCTCCTTCCCTGACAGTAGTGGAAACCCACAGAAACTCAGATCTCATGCTGGATTCTCCTTAGAAAGTTAACTGGGCTGACACAACATTGTTCTCTTTGGGAAATATGAGAAGTCTTCATATTTCTGAGGAGATAAGTGACTTCAAAATCAATTTCTAAGTTTATGAACCACTCTGAAGACTGATCCTAATGTTCAAAAATCATGCCATCAGGAATCCAAGACGAGTTAAATCTTCTCAGGCCTGTTGGAGTTAATGTAATAACATTTTTTGCCAAAAATATTCAATAATTTGCAGACTAAAGAAGAAATTAATAGAAGCCCAGGTATCCCTGTCTCAGTATCTGACTGCGAGACTTAGAAGTGACAGGGATGAAGACTTTTTCTTTCAATTTGTCTATCTCTCTATCTATCTCTCTCCCTCTATCTGTCTATCTATCTGTCTATCTATCCATCTATCTATCATTTATTATTACATAAAACATTGCAGTATTGGTCATATATCTCAGTTTATACTACAGTATTTATAACTGATATTTACAGATCCTGATGAATGTCCTGGTACTGTGAAATCCTTCCCACTTAGGTGGTCTTATTGCTGTTTTATTTCTTTCTATATTAGTATGAAACCCAGTATAAACTCCATCATTTTATCAGAAAGAAAAGAAGAATGTGTTTTCAGTGCCAGATATAGAAGGCAAAATAGAGTGCAGTGCTGTAAAGGAAAATAAAGCGCCTGTGAGAGAGATTTAACAGTCCAGGTATTATTGTTGGACAAAGACAGAGCTGGTCTCAAGTTGATTGGTTGTTTACATGTCATTGCTCCCCCAGTTCTGTATCTTTTATTGCTGAGACAATTTTTAAATTACATGCAGAAAACATTAAACTCACTTCCTGTGTTTTATGAAAATAACCTTTTGGAGTCTTTCTTTACACTTGCAAGCCCCTGACTTAGGTGTGAACCCTCAGATGATGTTGCTTTTTTTGTGTCCTTTGGAGGACAGCAATATGGAGGTCTCCATAGCATGAAATTTATCAGAGATCTTTGGAAACCTTCATCTCTAGGTAAATCCAGAGCATGGTTGCATCTGCAGAAGATTAGCCAAGAACCTCCTTAAGCCCAGCCCTGTGTCCCAGCTGCAGTTCTGAGGCACTGGGTAGATTATTCCAGGAGACCTCTAGGGTGGTCATGCAAGGGTTATGCCCTTAAATCCCAGTGAAAGTGAGCTCTTAAATGCCTGGAAATCAACTTCAACCTCTGTATGTGCAGGTTTGGATACCCAGGTGAATGTGAACTGGGGATGTACAAGTGCAAATCACCAAGAGAGTTGCAGCATTTAAATCTTGGGGTGTTCAAGTGTCTTGCCCCTGCTTTTTAAGCTCATTGTCTTGAAATGATGTTCATAGCATTTAATTTTGGCCTTCTAAAACAATTTTTGCCTCATCTTAAGCAAGCAATGAGGTACCCTCTAAGTTCATTTGGTGGAGAGAAATCAGCAGCTCTACAAGATAATTCACCGTATTTTAACATGAGATATATGATGCTGTGAATATGTAATGTTCCCTCTTTTGCCTGCAGAGAAAGCCCAGATTAATGATTAAATAAGATAAGACTAAATTTGCAGCTCTTATATGGATAAATTCAGGTGAGATGAAAGCTTCAACACATTCTTGCTAAATTTGGCTTATTTACTTCAGCCTTAGTATAGAAACTCACAAAGCTTCAGCCTAAAAGGAACATTGCATATTTAATAGATAAAACAATGTTGTGGGTTTTGTTAGGTTGTTTGTTTTTTTTTTTTCCCTGTGCACAAACTCAGCATTTTGAAGTGAGTTAAGGACTGGATTTCCAGTAGATTATCAGAGATTTTTGAGTCTGAGTCTTTCTGTAATGGTGATGAACAATGAAAAACCATTTTATTTGATGTCTCTAAAACATCACACACCCACTCAGGTAACCTAGGGGTTACAAAGCATTTAAGTGCCTCCCATAGGATGAAATGCCTGGTTGCTCGTGGGAGATGGACACAAACCCTAAAGTGTCAAGATGTTTAAACTTGCCAAATAAGAGTTTA
>VZRF01005164.1:151027-173659 GCA_013396875.1 Vireo altiloquus | reverse complement strand
CAAATAAGAGTTTAAACTAAAGTTGGTACCATTTGTAGAACTGGATTATGGAGTAAAAGTTCTAATGGACTTCAGAATAATAGACTACATTAGACTGAAATGGAATAATAGAGTATTTTATTGCCCTTAAGATAATACTTAAGATATCTTTCAGTTTAAACACCACTGTAGATAGAAGAGTTATCCTATATTCTGCCAAATTTGGGAGGAAAACCTTGAGGTAAGAAATCCTTCCTTTGAATTATTTGGTTTATTTGATTTCAGATCTGAACAAAGACTTTTGCTTTCTTCCATTTGCATTGCTTTTCTTGCCTGCATTCTTCTCGTGTCACAAAAAAAAAATCTGTCTTAAAAAAAAAAAAAAAAACCAGCTGCATTTTAGGAAAGCAGAGGTCTAAGCAATCCCTTTTACCAGGGAAACAAAAGGAAACTCCACCGCCCACAGTCTCAAATAAAGCATCCAAAATTAAGACAGCTTTCTTGAAAGATTAACCCAATTCATTTTGGGTTAAGAGCTTGGAGGAAACAAAAGGGTTCAAAGTCAATTCTATTAACTTGATCAGAGCTGCACCAGGACTGTGTCTCAAGATCATTATCTTACAAGACACGGATGTCAATCTCATTATGTAATCGAGTGTGTCTAGCACTTTCCTGTATAAATATACTTAATAGATATAGTTTTGACCTTTTGCTGTAAAATTAATAAAAAAGAGATCGGTCTCGGTGTGCCAAGAGGCTTTTCTCAGTCCCATTAAAGAATGATATTTTGTGTGTAAATAAATACATTTCACCACACAAAAGAAGAAAAATGTTGTCTGAAGAAATGACCTGAGCTTCCCCTCCACCATATATTATCCATGCCCCATTTTATTTCAGAAAAAAAATCTTCTTATTCCGGAGGGTTATCTGTCTGTACTCATGTCTATCCCCTCATAACCATATTCCACTAGAATGTTAATGCTTTAAAGTTTCAACTGTACCTCAGAGACAGATATATTTGACACAGGGATTTTGTTGTACTACAAGGACTGGCCCATGGAGTATGGAGCCTGGGGAATTGCCATCGTTTGATTTATATGCACTTTTATAGATCATCCTCATATTATTTGAGAGTGATGGGCAATTCAGGATTCATCTATGCACGCTGTGCCTTACGCAGTGACTTGAACAACTCCCTTGAGACAGAGTGTAAATAATATTCCTTACCCATGCAGAAATAAATGGGATTTTGCTACTCTGCTCCCCAAATGTCAGGTGGGCAGGAAAGAGGATGTGAAAGGATTGCAGAGAGGAGGAAGACTATGAAACTCAGAATACTTTCTTCATTTTATTAGGGATTTACCGTGGTTGAGGTAAGAAAGGAAAGTCAAGTCTTCAGGGCTAATCTTGAAAGGGTTCATTCCATTGTCATCTCTTTCCTAAGGCCATCCTCTAATGCACACTCCACTTACATCTTTGGGAGCCCATGGGAAAGGCACTGCAGTGATGCTGATAGTCAGCAGTGAAAGACAAAAAATATTTTTGCCCTGCTTACGTTGGTAATTGCAGTGAAAAATCAAATAGGATTTAATAAGGATATTTTGCCTTGGTTAGCAAGTCAACAGCTGGCAAGCAATGACATCAAGAGCAGGTCTGTGGAGGATAAGGCATCATCTTGGCATAAGCACTGCTCTGTGCCCTTCTTACACTGTCGCACCTGTAGCTCTCTCAACTTTGCAGAAAGGTTAAAATTGATTTATTCAATCCTAAGAGGAGAAGTAGTCCCACATTTTGAAAATAATGGTACTTGATTTTAATGTCGCTTCGGACTATGCACATTCCCTTACTGGTGCAGATTATTAATAAGTTGTTTAAAAAAAAAAAAAAAAGAGATAAAGCAGGTAATAGCTGAGAAATTGCTGTGCTGATGAAGAAGCACAGAGAAAAATAAAGAGTTACATCTTACTTCAGTCCATGGTTCTCACAGATTTCCCTCTGATGCAGCCATGTCACCACACAGTGGGGTTCAAAGTGAAAATCAAGGTCTCAGGAAGATGGACAAGAATTTAACTCACTGAATCTGCAGGATCAGATTTTCATTCTTATAACAAAATTTTCATTCTATCCTCATATAAACTCCCTCACTGCAAAAAAAAACCACAAGGTTAATTTTTGATACAAAGAAACTAAAGGTATTAATGTTCATATTAGTTCTGTGCTGGAGTCTCCAGTGGCTTCCATTCAGCCAATTCTTTTCGGAATTGGAGTGAAAGAAAGTAGAGTCCATCTTTCTGCACCTCTCCATGCAACCACCAAGTGTTACACAGGCTCTGGTCTCACAGCAAGGCAGTGAGAACAGCAGATGAACAAGGAAGTTGTCTTCTAATTGAGATAAACCTCCTCAATGCCTCTGAATTCAAATCAATTCTTTGGTTAAAAAAGAAAAAAAAAATCAAGAATGGGAGCTCAGATTGCCACACAGTGCTAAAAAATTTTAAGAATCAAATATTTTCTTTATATCCCACATCAAGTTCTTCCTACTGACACCATGGAAAGTTGTGTATATCTCAACTGAATTCCAAATTTTCACCACTCGACTTATAAAATTCAGTGTAAAATTGAAAGACCCTTTCCCATCTCATGAGCACCAGAATTTTCCAAGCACTTAGCAGTCCTCTATAAAATAATAAACATTTCAAAATAAAATATGGAAAATTGAGTACATAATAAAAATAACACAACAAAAAAGCACCCCCACCCAAAAAAAAAAAACAAAAAAAACCACCAAAAACCAAAACTAACTAACAAACAAACAAAAAACCAACAGACAAACAAAACAGATCAAATCTATTAGTGTCTAGCAGGAGAACAGCTGTCTATCAAAGCTCAGTCTTCCTATCTGACCACAATCAAATAAACAAGACAGCCAAACGCCTCTAGGGCAGGGGCTCTGAGGAGCAGAGGAACTATGCCAGGCTGGAGCTGAAAGGCAGCTCCATTCTGGTAAGGATGTCAATCAGTCCTTGGTCATTCTCCTATGTGAGAAGAGAAAAAATACTGTTTCACACAGGTGAACATTAGTCCAAAGTAAAAGTGTGGCTGGAGGATTTCTTTTCTCCTTTTATTTCTTTTCTTTTCTTTTCTTTTTTTCCTTTTTTTTCTCATAACACAAATGAACAATCTCCTCGAGGAGAAGTTCGACAGGGAGGGAAAAAACAGGCTGAATGTTTATCTGAAGCAGGTTTTGTACCTTGAAAATGCAAATCAGTTTCCCACTGGAGTCAATCTTTTTAAATTTCAGTTTAACAAAAGTTTTCATTGAACATGTACATTTTAGAAAAGAAGATTTGCCTGTCTTCTGGTAAAGCTCACCTAGAAGGGCTTACAGCTGTGCTCTTCTTTCTATCTTTTCTTTTTCAAACAACTATTCCATAATTTATTAACACATTCCAGTGTTTTCATGTAAATTATCTACATTTGTCAGTCTTCTATTATCTTTTTGGTCTTATGGCTACTGCACTAAAGGATTCTCTACTGGACTCTGAAAAGCCATAGGTATTTGCCTCAGCTGTAAATTTTGCTTTGACCATTTCACTTCAAGGAATAAATAAGACTGTCATGCACTTATCAAGATTAAAATTAATTTAACAGAAAATTCGTGTGGCTGATATAAAATATATATTAAAAATATTTTATCAGTCAACAAGCTCGATGATCTGAATGCTTTGCTGGTATGATTCAGAGCATTCCTCTCTCGCATCCTTTTGCTTACTGCACTTCAGTAGAATCTAAAAATCTTAGATCGTTTTGCTTTACTTATAAACTCTATGGCATAGCCAGACACGTGCTGGTTTCATTTAGCTGTGTAATTGCTGATCTTGTTTGCAAACATTGCTAAATATATGACTAGGCATAAACTGCAGCAAGTCTACTCAATACATCCAAATTTTATTATTGCATTCCTTATCTCAAATACTCACAGACGAAATCTTCCATTATCCAGTTCACAGTTGTCTAATTTTTTTTTTTTTTCTGCAAGGCTTTCATTATCAGACTTCTTGTACTCAGGTCAGAAATGTTTATGCCAGTAAATCTAAAGCTGGGACCTACAATGAGTCCTGGAGATCAGGTCAGCAGGCACAGATCCAGCCCACAAGGCACCAACACCTCTGCTACCTCCTGGTTCCACTCATGGTTTCGTGCTTGGGTTTTCATGTTGGACACCAGCTCACAGACACAAATGTTTTGGATGAGTCATTTATTATCTCAAAGAAAACCTGGGCTGTTTTCTGCACTGATTCACTTTAGAGCAGAAGACTATGTCTCATCCGAACTGTACCCCTCAGCAGTTGTAGAATATGGCCCATAGATAGTCTCTAGCTTTACTCTGGGCTTGATGTTTCACAACTCCAACCTGTCTCCCATGAATCTAAAGGTACCCAAAGCATAGAAAATTAATTCTTTGAACTCCCATCTGAGAGAGATAGGAAGATATCAACCGAGTGCTAGCAATGTGGTGTACACCTTGTAACAAAAGGTTAGAGCAGAAGCAGAGCAGAGGAAAAGGGCTGTTTGCTCTCAGCTGAGAAGCTGGAAGTTTCTTAACCAATAAATCACCTTCCTTGTCCCTTGTATCGACAAGAATGCTTCAGTGAACTGAGAAACAAAACTCTGGTCTCCTCAGATTTCTGAAAGCAAGCAGGAATTGAAAAAAAACCCAAGGAAAACCATATTAGTTTTGAAGCTTCCTTATGTTTCTTTATATTTGAAGAAACTAGTATTTCACATAAACGAGGCAAATGATTGTCCAGTTAGAATATTGGCCAGTGGTAGTGCTAACTGCTAAAATACCCATGTCCAGCTGCTGCCACCAGCACCCTCAGATCCTTTCCCACTCAGCAGCTTTTTAGACACTGTGCCCCAGCCTGGAGTTGCAGGGTTTTTGCTACCAGTGTAGAACCTGGCTCTTGGCCTCATTGAACCTCACACCACTGACCTCAGCCCATGGATCCAGCCTGTCCAGACCCCTCTGCAGAGCCTTCCTGCCCTCCAGCACATCCACACTCCCACCCAGCTTGGTGTCACCTGCAAACTTGCTATGGCCTTGATCTCCTTGCCCAGATCACCAATGAAGATATTAAGCAGGGCTGGTCCCAGCACTGATCCCTGGGGACACCACAGTGACCAGCTCCCAGCTGGATGTGGCAGCAGCCCCCAGAGCTCTCTGGGCCTGGCCATCAGCCACTTCCTAACCCAGCAAAGAGCTGCCTGTCGAACATGCTGGGCTGGTCAGGTGTCTTGTCATCCTACCTTCAGGGTGAAAACATCATTCACTTATTAGATTCACTTGGGGACAGAAGACAGTCCAGGCATGAAAAACTCAAATTATGGACAATTTCTAGAGAACTTCATAGATACACCAATACAAGTTCATGTGACCAAGAGCATCATGCATGTCAATGGATGTGGCAATCTAAACTTGCCATGTTTTGCTCTGTTCTGGCCATAGTTCAGAGTAATTAAATCATGTACCTTGTGGAGTGTTGGGATTGTCATGGAAGAGAAATCAAACAAACTGGCCGCTTTTAATGCAAACACAATTATTTTTTATTGAGGCTGCTGAACAATATGTGTAACATTCTATCTCGACACAAGATCAAATGTTTAATTGTAACGACCCAGAATGTTTCTACATCCTGTCAGGGAAAAAATGGAAAAAATTACTTGTGATCAGACTTTATGCTGTGCATTTCCTGATCAAAAAATTTACCTCAGATACGAATCATTATTTATATTCCTTGCAGTTTAGTCGCAGATACTTAACAAACTCCTCAATAATTTGGAATGATTATCATTCTCACTTATATTTCTGTAAGATGTATTTAACACTTCTATTTTTGTCATTTACATGTTGCAATTGAATATACATATAAATATATATGTCAGTATATGTGTGTGTATATACATAGCTCAATTTCAGGGAGCAGGAGGCTGATGTGATGGGAATATTTAGAAGACTGATCAATCAAATCAGTTTAAACTTTAAAACAGAACTCTACCAGATTGATGTTCATTAACAATACCTATTATTTTAATGGTTTATTCCTACTCATTAACAATTATTGTCACTGCATATTCAACACAGTTAATGGTTAACAATCAATCCTAAATTAAGTATGAGTACACAGTGCCATGGAGCTCATGTCACTGCAGTTTGTGCTGAGGACTACAGTCCCTGGTGATCCTAATATATAGGTTAAAGGGATCGAGTTCTCTTACAGGGAACTTCAGAGAACATGTCCTGTTATATAGTGTTGGTTTTCTAGACTGTGCCTGACTCTCAGCCTCCAGCTACTGCCTGCTTGCTGCCCAAAGATGCCCAAACACTCCCAGTTTGAGGTAGGTGTCTTCTCCCATTGTTTTCCTGGGATCTCCGTTTGTCCCTCACTGCATTGCTGCTTCATTTCCTTCAGTGAATGCCATCCTATTGTAGCTCTTGAAGTTGTATTGCTTCAACAATCAGCAATTGCCCAGCAGCTCAGTGTTTGCAGTTCTGGGTCCTCTGTTTCTGAGCCATTCTCATTATGTTCAAGGCCTTTGCTCCTATCCCACTTTTAAACTGACACTGTAATGGACAAAATCTGGTATCGCGTTCACATACACACAACAAGTTCTCTGAGGAAGCTGATAACAAGTCCAGGAGTCTTCAACTTGGATCTGGCCCCGTCAGCAGAAGGCTTGTGCTCTGTTACTAGTGCTGGTTGTGCTATTTCTGTGGGCAGTTAGGTACAAATCCCTGATAGAGTTCCCTGTACTCGTGTGTTTGTGCTCCTGCTTTCATGGGTGTACCTGGCCCCCGTTCATCCAACATTCCTTTTGTAAAACAACCACGTTCCCATGACAAGCAAAAGGCACTCTGGTCATCAGTTTCAAGCCTAGGGGAAGAATTTGGGCTGGGAATTTTAACCCAGGAAACGTGACTGACTGATGGTGCTCTTCCAGTTACTACCACTATTTTTCCCAGGGACTTTTACACAGTTCACTTCTTGGATTACTTCCCAAGGAAAGATTGAGATGAAAATCTTTACAGAAGGAGAACCATGATAAAAAACATCAACAACAATGTTTTTATTACAACCTCCCATCACTGCACAGCTTGTTTATTAGCCCTTTCTTCACCTAGAAGCAGGACAATGGTTATGGCCAGCTGAACTCCTCTTGTGAGGCAGAGATTAACAAGGAAATCAAACATCTTGTCTGGGGTCACAAAATAACAAGGACCTTTACTCTGACCCAGCTGACATAAGGTCAAGGGATACGGCGAAGAAGGGTAATTTCGTTTAAAAAACATACACAAAATAAAATTGAGTAACATTTTTAGGCCTTAGCATAAACTGAAATTAATGTGAAAATTGCTCATTAGTTTCCATTTTTACTTTAGATGGATGTCTAAATCCTCACACATCTGTATGCTAGGGCTGTCTTTGAAGATAAGAGGCTCTAATTTTAGGTCTACCTGATACACCTTTTTCAAGCCTGATCCTGAGAGCTCTTATCTCTTCTCCAGCCTTGAGAGAAGCTGCTTTATTAGGCTTTTTTTATTTTTTTTTATCTGAGTGGAACCAGTTCCAGGAGAAATGTGGAGACCTGCTGAAAGGAATGAGGTGTCTGCCAAAGCATTTCTAAGTTCACTTTTAGAGAGGCAGAAACTTCCCTTCCAGAAAGTATTAGAGTGTTTTGCCCCACATTGAATCAATGTTTCTGAAAGCAGGGCATTGATGTAAGAAATGTCACCATAAACATCTTGGATTCTCTTATTTCACCATAACACCTTAGAAAACCCTAACTGGTATTTTTTTTCTTTAACCTCAAAGGTAAGTATAACACATATAATATTTTTACTATGTCACCTAAACCAACAAAATTCTACCAACATCATGGTCTAGAAATAATTGCTACTATATAAAAATCCAGATTATTAAACCAGATTTTTTACACCACAGTTCTTACCTTAACCACATATCTTTATGTTAAAATAAAATTTCCTTATTGGAAGATCCATGGCCTGGTACCAGAACATAGATTTTAGATTTCTAGATTTTCTGATGAAAATGTCCCCACCATCTGCAAAAGTTACACAGAAAGTTTGATATGTTTGAATGGGAGGAGGCTTCATGAGCTTCTGTAAAACAGGGAGGTATATATTTCTCAGGCAAGTGTCTGAAGTTCAAGATAATAATCTATTTAGCTCTACAGTCTCATCAAAATATTCAATGTTATTTGTACAAAGCTGAAGAAATTTTTGTGAGCATGGTCTTGTGTGAAAGGAATGTACATTTCATTATTTGGCTTGTCAATGTTATTCGTGAGGTTATGCTTTTCTCAATTGTGGTTTGTTTTTTTTTACATTGCGACTTGTGTGGGGTTTTTTAAAATTTATTTTATTTTCCCTGCACAATTGTAGCACATACAAACTTTTCATAGAGCTGGACAAACTCTGTTTTAAATGCTCTACTAATATTTACTCAAATTTATAAAATAAGGTCTCGGTGACTAGGTTAGCCCCCCACTCTGTGTTTGTTTTCTGCAGTTATTTTAGTTAATGTGTTTGCTGGCTGGGTTGTTCCTGGGAACAGCTAATTTTAGACAACTATTAAAAAATACTAACAGAAGGTGAATTTCACAAAATGCTGCTATTTGCAATGGAAGTCTGGTTTTAAGAGTTGTGGTTTGCTCATCCAATCAGAAAAACATATCGTATGATTTATAAGTCTGCTCACACTATCTTGAATTTCAGATTTTAAATTTTATGTACTTACAACCATCTGCTCACAAGCTTAACTCACACCATGGTTTTATTGGAGAAAATACATATATTTGGTAAACAGTTTTGAATAGTTGATGAAAGTGGGGGAAAGCCATATCATTGGAGAACTTCTTCAGCAGGATATGGAGGTCATTCTCCTTTTCCTGCTTCCTCAAGTCTGCAGTGTAATATTTTGACCATTTCTTCTAGTTTGGCCTGGGATAGTTTCATTTTTTTTTCCTGCAGGATTCAGAGTTCTCAGCTCTTGAGTGACTACAGTTTCATTTTCAGGGAATTAGTGTCAGGATGCTAGTTTCCACTGGTTTCCATATTTTCTTGTCCAAATGATAAATCACTGCCTTTAACCACAGCCTGAATTTGGTGTTTAGAAAAAGTGTAAAGATTTATGCATTAAACACTCAGGGCACTGCGTCACACGAGCTCAAGGCTCTGCAGGAAGCCCTGGAGGAGAGCAGGGAAAGGAGAGGAGGAGAGGAAAGTGAACACAGGGAGAAATGATGCTGGGCAGCACTGATGCTGCTCTGCTTGTCCATGAGGAGGAAGGAGGAGCTGAAACAGCTGAAACAGATTGAGAACCACCACATGAGTGCAGCTCTCCCATTTCCTGCAGGGTGGGTGTAGTCAAATCTTCAGTGACCTGACCACTCTTCTCCTTCCCTCACCCCTCTCTGCAGCATGCTCTGCCCTGCAGGTTACTTGCCTTGTGCCTATTGGAATCCCCAGCTCCCAGAGGAAGCACTTGTTTTCTAGCCATTTATGGGCTTTATGCTAAAACATGGAAAAAAGGACATTCAGCTGTGCTGCTAACATTTCAGCTACAATTTCTGTTCTTCTGTCTGCATGTGCCTCATGGGGTGCACGGTGAAGTACCCCAGGATCCTGGTCTCCTGCACGACCTGATCACAGCCTTGTTGGAGGACATCAGATCTGCTATCCAGTGTGCATGCCCAGGTTTGCTTTGTGAATGAACAGCTGAGAATGAGGAGGTGGTTTGGATCCCTAACCTACCAACAAGGTGAACCTTGGTACAGAAAATGTGAATCCATTAACAAGCTCCAAGTTACATCTCCATTGTGATGTGTTAACAGAAAGCAACCTTTCTAAAACATGATGTCTGAGGTTCTGCTAGAGCTGAGACCTAAAAAAAGCCTAGAATTTAGGTGTATTTGATAGCATGATTAAGCTCCAGGGTAGAAGGAACAGTGTGATGAAGGGGGAAATAAAGAGGACAGGTAGAAGGAAAGTATTGTCAGAGAACATGGAAGGAAACAATGACCTTCTAACCTTATTTTTATGTTTGCGCAGCAATTGCCCAGCCTCAGAGAGGAGAGGAGAGGATAGAAGAACCCTGACAGCTCTAAATATCACAAAATCCCTAATGCAGTTTTTCAAAGAACACCTGTAAAAGTCAGGAGAATACAAAAGTGAAGAATGAATTTTGTGGAACTCATTGCGGCTTTTTGAAGGCCCTTCACTCTCAGTGAGATAGACACAGGGACAGATCAGAAGTACCCAACTCTCCACACAGAAAGAGGCAAAGAAACGCCTGTACCCACAGACAAGCAGGCATTCCCTAGCCATTATTTTGCACAAATGTCTCATAAAATTTACAAATTCTTCTTCCCTTCACAGAAGTTCAGAAACACCATCAAATGCAACTAGTTCTGCCTTTGAAGGGAGCTCAGAAGAGTCCAATACTGCAATGCCTGTAACTCTGAGGGCACAGTCTGGTCTTACCAGTGTGAAAGAGCTCCTCACACTTAATCCCAGCAGCCATAAAAGATGTAGAGAAGAAAGCTGTACACTTCCCAAAATTAGCTTTAATTCCCTGCAACTCAGTTCCTCCTCCTGTATTCTTTGGCAGAAGAGCAGGCTCTTTGGTATAGCTAAAAGCATATTTTAACTTGAGGTCTACATATCTTCTAAGCTTGTGGTACAGGGATCTCAAGCAGTTGTGGTTTTCTTTTCAGAATTTGCTATATCTTTAAACAACCTAGCTGAAGTAGCTTTTACCTCAGTTCATCCTTTTCTGCACTTCCTGCTGAACTTGTTTAGAGCTGACACATTTCAGACAGCAAAAGGAAAGAGAAAGGAAGAGAAAGGAAGAAGGAAAATTCCTGTCCGGTTTTGTTCTTTTTCTTCATATGAATGTAAACAACATTCTTACCCAGGTCCAGAAAAATCTTTGTTTGTATTTACAGCTTGACTTGAGACAGAATATTTTGGACAATACTGAATTATTTGAATGTAAAAAGTAAAGAGAAGTTCTGCTATTTGCACTTCTAAAATTGTCTCATTGTTCCATAGAAACAAAATTAATTTATAACCTGAATTTGTTGGTATCTGGTGTTTTAAATAGCTCTCTTCACCAGGGCTGCATGATGCTTTCCCTGCTGTATGGTTAGTAGGTCTGATAAATTAAGAGCCATGCCAAGCATCAGAAAGGAGATTGGTAGCAGAGGTGCAATTTTAATCTGGCTTTGTCTGTGTCACATACTTTAACTGCAAGAAAGTCCTTCTTAGCTGTCTAACAAGCAGGATACATATGATAATAAACCATACCAGGATGTGCTGGAAGCATTTGAACAGGCTCTTCCCACAAACATTTGTCACATGGCTTTTCTTTGTTTTAGGGGCATGATCACACATAGATCAAGGTGAAGGAGTGCGACACTTTAGAGAGGGACACACCAGTATTGCCCAGAGAAAGATGCACCATAATTCAGAGGACTTTAATTCTGCTCCCAGTTCTGCTGCTGAGCTGGGAAATTCACTTCACATCAGACTGCTGATCCTGGCTTCCCATGGAAAGCCCTTTAAGCTCCACCGATGGCAAGTATTATTGTCAGATCCATTTAAGATTGATGCCATTACTTAAGCAAAAGCCTTTTCCTCATCAAAGCGGTGGTAATGTCATTTCAGAGCAAACCCTACCGACTTGCAGGCTGTCACCCTTTCTGCTGCACAGCCCTGTGCTGGGTGCCCTGCCCAGGTGACACAGCTCCCAATTGCTCCTGTGACAGGAATGGTGCAGCATTCTCCTGGTCTGGGAGGAGATCCCAGTGTTCCTGCCATTTCCATTTGTCATTCTGAGTATTCCCAAAGTTTATGATTTACACTGCTTAGAGGGTGTGGATGTACCCTGGGGTTTTGCATCTGCTGGACAGCGTAGCACGTGCAGGGAAAGGATAAATATTATTTATCCATAATAAAAGGGGGTGCAGCTCTGTGCTTCTAACAGAGAAACAGCAGCCCATGACAAAAGGCATGTGGGGCCTTTGAAGCTTGAGAATATATGATTGCACTTCTCAGACCTTATGTTGGTCTCCCACAGGTGTCCAGATAAACTCAGAGAACAGGAGATAGACATGTCTGTAAATTAAAAACAAAAGTGTATCAGAAGCACATCGTGAGAGTTCTGGGCAGTCCCCCCTGTGTGAAAGATATGCAGGAGTGTTTCCAACTGCAGCCAAAAAGACAATTGTCCTCTTGGATCATTCAGAGAATATGAATGTGTGCAGGGATCAGGTCCTCAGCACTCACAGGCTGTAAGGGTGGGTCCACAGGAGCTGGTGGGAATAACCACCGACAGATGTTGGATTTCTGATCCCTCATGTGTTCAGTTTGTTTTCTGAAGGTCCCAGGTTCTTCTTTAAAGCTCAGACACTTGTCACATGTGCTCCTCAAAGATGACAGAGCCTCTGAAAAACACAGATTTTCTGCTGCAGTCTGGGAGTCAGGTCCTTGGTGTTGGTCTGTGAGGAAACCATGACAAAATGCACAAATGCCTCTGTACATTAAAGCATAAATGCACATGAAACAGAGCATCTCAGGAAGCATAATTGGTACCAAGGACTCAATTAAATCATTGCAACAAACGCAAAGCCTTATGAAAAAGAAATTATCTTTTAAGTACGATTTTTTTACACAGCCTCAGTTCCTGCCTTCAAAGGGATTGAGGCAGTGGGAGTTGACCATTTGCTGACATTTCTGGTCTTCTGCTTTTTGGTGCTGCTCAGAAGCATATATATAAATTACAGCCTATTTTTTTTTCATGTCTGTAGGACATCCCTTTGCCTGACTGTGAACACATTGAATGCATAGGCAATTTAATACTGAAGACAACCCGATTTTATGCACAAAAGAACAGCCAGAAAATAACCAGCTAAACTGCATGCCTCTGTTCAGAGAAATTCTTCCTCCGCCATGCCCCTCTCTGTAGAATTTTCCTCTCACTAAAATATTTTCCCATCTAGACATGTGCAATTCCCATACGCAACTCCCAGCGCTGTCAAAATGTGCCAGGCACATCAGTGCTGAGCTGATCAGTTGGGAGAGCCAATTCCAAAGGTCAGGCTTCTTATTTCATACCTAACGCTGCTGATGTGGCTGATCAGTTCAAGGATATGTACAGAAAAGAGACAGAGAAGAATGGCCTCCTGGGGAATTCAAGATCTGACTCGTAGCCAGCAAATTGTCCACGTAAGGTAAGTTTGTTAGCGCTGGGATGTCGTGTTGTGCTCATTTTGGGCTGAGGTAGAGGTAGTTTTCTTCCCAGTGGCTGGTGTGGGGCTATGTTTTGGGTTTGTGCTGAGCCCAGGGGTGATAGCACAGAGATGTTTTTGTTATTCCTGAGCAGGGCTTGCACAGAGCCAAGGCCTTTGCTGCTCTTTGCACTGGCAGGCTGGGGAGGGGCTGGGGGCGCTTGGGAGGCTGGGAGGAGGCACAGCCAGGACAGGTGACCCCAAGTGACCAAAGGGATGTTCCAGACCATGAGACATCACAAGCAGTGTATAAAGCAGGGAGAAGAAGGAGGAAGGGGAGCATGTTTGGAGTTTGGCTTCCCAAGCCACTGCTCCATGTGATGGGGCCCTGCTCTGCTGGAACACCTGCCTGGCCATGGAAGCAGTGAATTAATTCCTTGTTTTGCTTTGCTGGCATGCACAGCTTTTGCTTTATCCATTAAAAAGCGTCTATCTCAACCCATGAGTTTTCTCAGTTTTACTCTTCTTATTCTCTCCCTGGTTTTTGTGGAGTTAGGTGGGGAGTTTCACAGATTTTGGGTTTTCCTCATTTTTTAATAACTCCAGATCCAAAAAGACGACCTCATGAATTTAAAATTGGCCATTAGCAGAAGCTTACTGTGTCTTGAGGGAAACTTACTGCTCAAGAAATGTAAAGATAATTTCATTCCCTTCCCAGAAAGAATGGATTATGAAAGGCAGAATGTTTCAGAAGTTGGCCACTGCAGCAAATGCAGTTTCTGGTAGATTCTCATCACGACTTCGGTTCAGATGGGATATTGTAGCAATCCATATACACAATGTCTTACACACTGTGCCCACATATGTATGCACACCAGGAATAAGCATGAACAAATCTACATTTAAAATGTCTTCTTGGACAGTAACAAATTCAGTATTGTCCTAGTAAAAGAATTCCTGGTTCTGAAGTTCCCGGCCAGGAAAAAAATAAGCTGTGCAATGAGTTTCTGTGTTTTTGGCAGAAAACTTGGAAACCTTCAGCTTTCTTAGTTCACAGGTGAGAAATGGTCTAATACTGTGAGTTGGTAGAGCAGATGAGCTTTGTAGCTACGACACAGCTAAATTTTGGTACCTCATTGAGATGACAGTGCTACAGGAGATGAATTTGGTTCTCAGCACAAAACAATCTGTACAATCCTACTCTAGTGTTCTTTACATCAGTTTTCCTGGTAGACGTTTTACTAGTTTTGAACTCAAATTCTTTAGTCTTCAGTTGCATTTAATCACTTCAAAAGCAAACAGAAAAAAAACCAAACAAGCTCAACACTCTCAGTGCTCTCAGTCTCTATAATTAAAAACAAGATAAAATGAAAAAAAAAAAAAATCCAAACCATTCTTTTCTGTGATTAATTTCACTTCAAACTAAATTGCAACCAAAACCAATTTGCATCTGATCACTATAAAAGTAGGGAAAACACTTTTGCTTCACCTGACCTAAGGTTTTGGGTATTTTTTAACTTCGGTTGAGAAAATTTAACTGTTCTTTCCCAAACTTTAATTCTCTTGCAAAGATTTGCAGGTGTTTTTTGACACCCACACTCTTGCTGCTTTTCTTTCAGCCATTGAAGTCATAAAGTGGAGGGAAAAAAACAGTGAAAAACTCCCAAGCCCCAGACACTCAGTGACATTGACACACAAGCTATACTACCAAGCCATATACCATATGACAAATGAAAAGTCTGGACAATACTGTACAGACAAGGTCAGACTGGGTTTATAGGGAAGAAGTTAATTACAAATGAGAGAAGAAGTCCTTAGAGTCTCTGTAACTGTGGAGGATTTTCTGTTCCCTTGTCAGAGACTTTAGCAGAGTTTTCTGCCTTTGCCTGTCTTATCACATTATTTGAAGCTGAATTATAGTCATGCTCTGAAAATCAGCACTTAACTCCTGCAAATCTTGGCCTAATGAAAGGCAGTTTCCTTTCTGCTGTCCTCAGACAAGCAGGTGCCTACTGTCGCTCTCCATGTAGCATAGTCACCTCCACCAGGTACATCACACATGTGAGCACTCAGATATTGTCTGAATTTTGATTTATGTATCTGTGTTGCAACTGTCATTAGGTGAAAGTTACAGTGCTTTGCTCTGGAATGGAACAAAGTTTAAACATCAGCACTTCAAATTAGTGTTCCCTGGTTTCTCTGTGCTTGCTTACCTGGCACGGCTGATGCGAAGGTTTTTCCAGTGCCTCCTCCTCAGATAACATTTGGTGTTTCATGACTGCTTTGCATGACTGAGATGTAAAAAGATCACAGAGGAATGCATGGAAAAGGACCTTTCATATTCAAGGATTTTCAATATACCTCCTAAACCACCAAAAAACCCTCACGAAGAATTGCTTAGTATTTTTTTTTTTTTTTTTTTTTTTTTGCATGGACTCATGAAATAATTTACATTGTAAAAAAACCCTTACAATCATGAAGTCCCAACTATACATCTAACTCTGCCAAGTTCAACAGTAAACCCTGACCCCAAGCAACACATCCACATATATCTTAACTATCTTCAGGGATGTGACTCCACCACTGTCTGGGGTAGCCTGCTCCAGGGTTTGACAACCCCTTTCAGTAAGGAAGTAGTATACATAGTTTTTTCCAGTGTACAGTTTAAACCACCCTCTAGTGCAACCTGAAGCCATTTCCTCTCATCCTACCTCCTGTTCCTTAGGAGAGGAATTCAACACTCACCTCGTTACAATCTTCTTTCAGGTGGTCGTACGGAGCAAAAAGAGAGAAATGTCTCTCATCTTTCAGACTATAAATGGCTCTGGAAGGGTCATGGGTGGCTGGTGCCAGTACTTACCCAAAAATTGTCCTGGTTTTCTGTTTCCTGTCATGGAACATGATCAGAAATTGGAATAGGCTGTCCAGGGAAGTGTTGTGATCACCATCCCTGTAAGTGTCCAACAGGAATGTGGATGTGGCACCTGGGGATATGGTTTAGTGGAGGACACAGTGGTGCTGGATTAACAGCTGGACTCTGTTATCTTGGAGGTCTTTTCTATTCTTTGTGATTCCGTGGTTCTGTGCCATAGGAAACCTCTTTCAAATGAAGAAACTCAACGTGGCTGGAAACAAAATCCCAGATGGTAATATCCCTTGCTAAAATCCAGCATCCTGCACAAAACCCTGTGAAAAACCTATTTTTTTGAATATAAGAAAAAGTGGGGGTAATGAGGGGAGAATTAAGTTGAAAACTCAGAGCAGAAATATGAACCTACACCTGGTATATCCCATATCAGCAGCAGAGTAGCCAGGTTGAGATCTCTGAAAAGAAATGGAAATTTAAGTGTCCAGCTGCCTTCTCTGTACAGACAATATCTTCTCTGTGGTACAGGCTTGCATAAGACCTTGTACAACTCATCACCAATGTTTGGCGTTTCCTCCCAACCAATTTTACCCAAAGTCTGAGATTATAGACTTAGCCATGACATAACACCAGTACCTCAAATGCTTGAAGGCAACTCACAGAAAAACAGAAACAACAATTTTAGCAAAAACAAGCAAAAAATCTGCCTACCCTATTTTCTGTCTTTTCACTTTGCAACTCCTGGCAATATCTTTCCTGCTTAAATGAGCCAAATATTCTCCAAATGGAATATCATCCTCTGTCATGCACAGGGATGCAACAGAGAGCTTCTGCTTAGAGACACTGCAGCAAATATAGTGAGCTGATTTCATCACAGACAAAACTACTTTGCTGCCTCATAAATTTTTTTGTGTCTCCTTCTGCATACTCCATTGTGGTCTTTGCAAGCTTTATTATTATCCCAGCAGTCCAAGAACTTTCTCCATGCACACCTTTGTATCTCAGGGACAAACAGAAAGGCAAAACACCTTATCAGGGCAAATTACATCTGACTGGATGACCATGGCACCATGTCCACACTGGCACACATCACAGTTTAAATTCAAGCCATGCAAATGTACATTTTTTTTTATATTTGTCCTGTGTTATGTGTGTTTTAATGTCTTACAGCGCTGGTCACACCTGTGAGGTTTTCTCATGGTCTCTACTTCTGTATACGACCTTACTTGGCTGGTGCTGTGCTTTGTTATGCACTGTCTTGCTGAGATGCTGATGTGTTTTATTAAATCAATATTATTTGAGTTCCATAGGCCTATGGAGAAAATCTTCAGTTGTTTCCTTGCTGGAATTTTTTGCTGAGTGTTAAATCTAGCTAAAAAAACTTACTGCTTTTTGCTTTGGTTGTCACCAAAATGAATGGCAAAAGGAAGAGGCTAAGCTTAGGAACTTGGGTGGGAAGAAAGAAAAGGAAGGGGGAGGAAAAAAAAAATAAAGAAGAAGAAAGCCTTGGGAATCCAGCAGTCCCGGACTTTCTGGGTTTGATGCTGAATAACTGGGAAAATACAGAAATCAGCAGTGGAAAAAGAGCAGGGGGCTTTGAAGCAGGACTATGTTTGTGACCAGGTAACAAGCTTTTGCTGCATGAATAAAAAGACTTTGCCATAGGGGTTGAAAAGAACCTGGACTCATCAAATGTGCTGGTTTGACAGTTTTGAGAGCTTCCTTGTGCCAATCCTGTCAAACTGAAGCAGGAACAGAGGAATAGGCAAAGCCTGTGAGCTGCTAGTTAACACGCTCGCGTTCCGAGTCCCGCATGGCAATTTCAAATTGTCCCTCCTTAGATGTTTCACATCAGGGTTTTACTGCCTAAATTCTTTCCTTTCTGATCTCTGTGACCTACACATGTACCTCTTTCCTCTCGAGGCTGACATGATCACGGGCTGAAGCAAGTAAAAACTGTCCAGCACCGAGGAGGAAAATTATGTCTGTAGCTACTGCAGATTGAATGTTAAAATAATACAAGACAAGATAAGATAAGATAAAGTCTGACTAGTGACCAGCCAAAAATAATTAGTGCAAAAGATGCAGTGCAGAACCAGCCCACTCTGAATAATGAAAACAACTTTCCCTGATTAGAAACACTAGCAAAATGATATTTTTAAACCACTTTGTCTCGTTTTATGCTCAGTTGATACACACTTATCTCTATGACTGGGAAAAAAGAAGGTGTGCAGCAAATTTAAAGGAGTTTCACTGTGGTCATTGCAACGTTACTCACCTGAGAACCAAGAGCTCTGAGTCCTCCCCTTATGGCTACTGTGCCTTTTTTTCCATTTGTAAGTCCTGCCTATGCAAACAAGCTCAGATGGGAGTTTGAAAGATGGGCGATAAGGATGGAAAATCAAATTTAGGTCCTGGGACTAGTCTTTAAGCTAAATCACCTGCTGCTGCTGATTCTCATGATTCCTGTCAAAACAACTACCTCTGGCTGCTTGCTGTGTTAGGGGCCAGTCTCAGCTCCTGCAGAAACAACCTGCATGAGTAACATGAGAAGAGCAGCTCAACTTTTTGTTTCATCCCATCAAAAATTCACTTGCCTTAACTGTTCCCACTGAATAAGCCTCTCCTCACTTGTGGGAAAAGGATATTTACTCAGGCAGGCCATGCCAAATGAAGGGACATGCCACCAAAATATTTGTACCCCTGGTTAAAAACCGGGTCTTTTTACGTTCTAGTTTTTAAATTAAATGATAAATTAGAAGCACAGCTTTGACAGAGCCAGCGCCAGTATGGCACTTGCACCAGCCTGACAGTAAATGTTTTTGCTGTGTTAGTGCGACTGGCATCTCACTCTGGACTTTGGGGGATGGATGGCAACAGGGTAGCCAAGGGCTGTCTGGAAGGGTGACCCAGACGTGTTGCTGGCATGCAAATATGACAATAAGTCCATCATCTTAGTCCATAAATAGTGGACAGCCCGGGGCCTATTTGGCTCTCCTGCACAGCAACGGGCTACATGCCAGGATATCCCCTTCAGTAGGGACGTCTCAAGGTTATTCCTCAAGTCTGAGAGGCTCCTTGCAGCAACAGATCCTTGGGAAGTGATTAATATCATGCTAAACTTTGAAATCTTAGCAAAAGGATGCAAAGAATTGATCGTGCAGACATATATTTTTTAGGCATGAGCCACTGACCAAGGCTGGGACTAGGACTGGATCCAGCTGTCCCCAAACCTCTGTCTGATAAGGAGTTTAGGACGCAAAGGGATCCTTTCTGAACCTCATAGATCAATGGGAGGGTGTCCCTGATGGTTGGGTGTAATCCTGTTCTCTACACAGTATTCTAATGTATCTTGCTATTGAACCTTGTTAAATCGCTGTCACATTTGCCACCAAACTTTCTTAATTCACTCTTTTATTTCAATAAAGTATGCTGTTGCTTTTCTTCTAAGAGATGAAGTGCATCACTCCACCTGTGACAGCATTCCACATGGGATGTCTGACCATGAGGCTTCATGGACAGCAAGGAAATGCTACCACTCCTGACATGATTTCCCTCTGCAGTGATTTACCTAAAAATCCATTGATATTAAGTATTAAAAAAACACAATAGAATTATTTTGTGTTGGAAGGACAATGAAGTCCCTTCCCCTAAGGTTATCTAGCTCCAACCCCTCTGCCATGGGCAGGAGCACCTTCCACTCTCCCAGGTTGCTCAGAGCCCTGTCCAGCCTGGCCTTGGACACTGCCAGGAGTGTGGCAGCCACAGCTTCTCTGGGAAACCTGTTCCAGGGCCTCCCCACCCTCACAGGGAAGGATTTTTTCTTCATCTCTAATTTAAAACTAGTTTCTTTCACTCTAAAGCCATTTCCCCTTGCCCTTTCTCTTCATGCCCTGTCCAGCTCTCTTTTAGCCTCTTGGATGCCAGGAATGGCTCTGAGGTCTTTCTCTGGGCCTTTTTTTCTCTGGGCTGAATGCCCCCAGCTCTCTCAGCATGTCTCCCGAGCAGACATGCTCCAGCCATCTGGGCATATCCGTGACCTCCCCTGGTCTCATTTCAACAGCTCCACATCCTTCTTATGTTGGGGTCCCCAGAGCTGGATGCAGCATTGCAGGGAGGGTCTCACCAGGGACAATCTCCTCCCTTGACCCATTGATGACAACTCTTTCCATACAGGCAGGACACACTTGTTTTTTTGGGATGCACCCTGGATTTTTTGGTCATGTCCAGTTTTGCATCCACCACCACCTCACAGACACCTGACATGTTTTGCCTTCGTTTAGGTCCCACTCTTCTCTTAGTACTGCCCACGGGGGTTGCTCATTAATTGGGTAAGGCTGAGATCCAGGCTTTTTCCTTGACCCCTCATTATGTTACTGATCTATTGGGCTTCATTTGCTTTGGCCATAACCTGACCACAGCACTTCCCTGGTACTCCTCACGGAGCTGTGATGAGCTAATGGGCATTTGTGGTGCTGTCTGGGATAGGTGGCCAAGAAACACTCTGAGGAACATGTGCAGGTGCATCACAACAAAGTTATACACTTGCATCTGAGTCTGAGCATTTAACACATTTATTAAAGAGCTCTTCTCTTTTTTTTTTTCTTTTCTTTTTTTTTCTCCTCATTATCAGCTGTGCATTTAATGAGAAACTGAAGCTGACTTAACCAAACCTGAATTATCTTCTGGAAATCCTTGTCTGCCTTTATTTAATACAGGGGGAGACGGATGAAATTTATTTTTAACTACCTGGAAAGTGGCTAAAGTTAGATGGGATGTAAACATGGAGATGGAAAAAGTATAATTGATTTGCATATGCAAAACTGGGATAAAAAACATTGATTTCCAAGGAGAGGTTGGAAAACAAAGATGATTAACAGTCTGATTGATGAAGAAATTAGAGTATTTGTTATGTTTGCTGCTAAGTTGGGTTGGATGTTTGATGTAATATGCTTCTGAGAGAAGATGGGGAAAATATTTTCAAAAATGTTTGTGTATCTTTTATGTGGGAGCTATTCAGGGCACAGCAATATTCCTATTAGTAACATGGGAAAAAGAAAATCATTTAAATGGAAAATAACTAGATAATAGTTTATCCATACAATTATACTATAGTAAAATAATTACTTATAAACTCTTTACCAGGATTGTACCTGTCATTAAAAAAACAGCACTGTCAAATATCATCACTTTTTGACAAAACTATTTCCTGACAGAGGGGAAAAATGATTAAAAACTTCAATTCACAAAGTGACTTTTATTTTAACAATAAATAACATACAAGTCACATTGCAAAATGAGACCCTTAATCATTTTCTGCCATGTTATTTGTCAAAATATAGACAGGAAAAAATGATCACTCATAAATAAAAGGTAACTTTCTTTTGCCATTTGCAGGGCGGGAGAGTAAATGTAGTGTTTGTTGAAGTTCTTAGAGAGGGAAGGAGATGGAAATGAATGGCTGAAGTTTGGAAAGGAAAAAAAAAAACAACTCTAATAAAGTCAGTCTGATCAACCAGATTGAGTAATCAAAAATTCATTCTTTGTGAAACCTGTGGGGAAAAATAGCATTTTTATTGGAATATTAACACTGAAAGGTTTGAAAGCATCAGAGAGGGATAGTACTTTTCAAAGCCCTACTCTAATTGCTTATGATATATAATCTCAGCCTAATTTAATGTTAATTGGATTTCCCAATGTCATTGTCCAAATGACATTTTTTGGTTTTAGCTGCTTTCAGCCACTGGATGAAGTCACAGAAATGCTTTCATGCTGAACATTTGTTTCCAAAAGGCACAAAAGTGTGGAATACACTACTATACAAATATGAACAAAGAATGGGGATGCTTAATTTTTATTTTGGAAATGTATCTGTAGGATTTGCTTTTTTATGACAAGTTTTAGTACTAAGGACAGCATCCTGTGCCAGGAAGACTTTCTAACTGATTTCTGTATGGTTTCCTTCTTATGGCACCTGCAGCAGTGACGTTTTGCATCCTTTATATACCCTTTCACGCAAAAGAAAATCAATTTACAGTAAAACAATTTTTCTTTAGTTCATGCAGTGGATTACAACTTGCATGTAGCAAGAAACCAGCATCAGTTAATAACGTCCAGAAATTTCCAGTAAATTATCACAATTCTACTCTCAATTTACAAGTTTTATGTCCTCAAAATTTTTGTTCTTGCTATGATCATGACTTGAAGATTCAAAGATTTCAGCTGACAGACTTTGTGGTAGTGTTGGTCTGAATTCACTGTTTTGGTATATTCAATGCATTGCACATACTAAATCAGTCACTCTGAACTAGGTCGTCTGGACCAAAAATTTAATAAAAGACCTTTTACCTTAACCATTCTGTCTTTTCCATGCCTCTACTATAAAAGGAAAAAGAGATAAACAACAACACCCAAACTTGAAGGAAGGAAAGAAGGAAGAAGGAAGGAAGGAAGGAAGGAAGGAAGGAAGGAAGGAA
>VZRF01005164.1:130554-150993 GCA_013396875.1 Vireo altiloquus | reverse complement strand
TAGGAAGGAAGGAAGGAAGGAAGGAAGGAAGGAAGGAAGGAAGGAAGGAAGGGATGTCTGCTTAAGAGTTTGACTACAGAAAATTGCACATGGACTTTACCTAGAAAATAAAAAGTGATGTAGGAGGGGAGGGCAGATGGCTGGGAGGGAGAAAGGCAAACATGGAAATTTATGGATTCATTAATTAAGTAGCTTAGAGTACCATGTAAATATAAATATAAATAAAAATGACAATATCCATTATTTTTTTCCTCCTAAAAAAAAATAATAATAAGTAGCACTCACTGAACACTCAGGAAGCAGTAAATTAGCTTTATGTCTATTTTACAAATAGCAGTTTATATAAGGATCAAAATACTTGAACTTCTGGCAAAAGGACATAAACATGTTTTTAAACATAACACTTTTAGCTGAAAGTGTCTGAATATGAATTTTACTGTTGGTTAGAATGACAACAGGATTTCACCTCATGTCATAACACCACTGTAGGACAGATTCCTTTTGGTTTTTTGTGGAATAAGGTGAGAATTAAGAAGGGAGCCAAAATCAGCACAGAAAACACCTCAGTGACAGAGCTGGCAATTCAACACCAGCGTCCTGAAATTATATTTTCAGTTGTTCAAATCCAAAGTAGCTGTTTCACAATCGATAACACATTGAACATGCAGGGAAATGCCTGAAGCAGAGTGATGACAGCTATTTGGTAAACCCTCAGTGATGAAGTTCTGTCATGGATTTCAGCTGGGTCAGAAGATAGTCATGCACCTTATATATTAAACCAATATTGTAGGTTTCAGGAACATCTTTGTTTATATGTTCTTTGCCAGTATATGAAGTAACTGACCATAGGGTAGATGCTAGAAGAGGCTTGATTTCAAGTCCTTTGGCTGGCATGGAATCCAGGAAGTATCTTGTGCCGTAGGTAAATCACATAAGGAGCAGCAGAGCCCACATAGTAGACTTGGGAAAGAACAATGTGTATTCATTTCTGTGCTTAGATCTCTGCAAGGCAGACCTCTCAATCCCAAATTCCAGAAAAGAAGAAATGGCCCAAATCAAGGAGAGAGCATCTTTCTTCTATTTCAGAGTTTATTTAAGATCCAAGGTGTTTACAACTGAATTTGGTGAATCTATGTGTTTTTTAAAAAAAAACAGAAAACAAAAAGGAGATATTATTTTTAACCCCAGATGAAGCAACAGGAGTAGGACAACTTTCTCCATATCTGCTACTTCCATATTCAGTGAAACTTGAACACTGGGGGAGTAAATGTGTCCCCAAGGAAAGTTTCACCTTTAGGTAGGTTAATTACACTGCCCACTATGTGCATGTGATACTCATCTCTTTTTGAAACTACTTTCCCTCCTAGGTGGCTGTTGGGTCTTTGACACTTAGATTTGGATGTGGAATCCATAAAGACTAATGAGTCATGCAGGCTGGAGCTCAAGTCTGTTATTCCTCTTGAATAGCTCTTGGGCACTTTGTTTTCATTGCAGGTGAACTTAAGCAACAAGCATGTTTTTATTTGCCTAGCAAGGAAAATGCAACTGCTGAAGATGTGTGCATCTTTTTTAAGTGTGCCAATTTATATGCAAAATAGGCTTAGCACTTGTGCCCATGGACAGCTGCCAATGCAAGTCTGAGCATCTCAGGTCCAGACAGAGAGACCCCAGATTCTGGTTCCTTCTTCATTCCCACGTTCTCTATTTCCTCCCATCTCTTCTGGAATGATTTGGGAAAATAATGTTCCCAGTTTTACCCAGCAATACGCAAAAAAAACATGCAGATGGTTTTATAGAAGTCTGAATAAAAATGAGTTGAGGCATCTCAGAACAGCCATAGTGTATCATAAAGAGCAGCAGAAGATAACCAAGATTTTGCATAACGCAGCTCACTTGGCATTCTTAGTGAAAAAGGAGCCAAGCCTTGTCTCGGATTGAGAAATTCCCTTTATTAATGTGATAAAGATTGGTCCCTCTGGGTCAAGGTAGTGGAACATTAAGTGGGAAAGAGTAAAACCTACCTTCTGCCCATCTAAATTTAACTTGTCCTACAAATGATAAGAACATTTCATTCTTCTGTGTTCTCACTTTTTTTCTCCTTTCTTCTTGAACACTGAATTTATCATTTAAATGTTAAAAAGAGAAACCAGATGTTATAGTTATTAACTTTTGGAATCAACTATAATCTTCCTATTAAATCCTTCCATCCAGGTAGAGGCAATTATTTGCTTGATCTAAAGGTGCAGAAAATGTAGACACACAGGGTTTCAGAAAGTCCAGTTTAATAAGACAGGTGGGTAACTAATAATGTGGAAAATTACCTGCAGATTGAGGATATTGGGAATGACTAATGGCCAAAACTAAGCGAGTAAATTAGTTGCAAAATGATACCATTTGCAGTAGTTGTGTGAGTAGGGGACTGGATGGCACAGTGGCATGTGGCAGTGATCTGTGCTTGAATATGGCCCAAATTCAGGAAAACATGCCATCAACTTATGGCTTTTCCTTTTTATTTTCTTCTTTTTATTATATTATGTTTTACATCTTTTTTTTTTTTTCCCCCATGTGCTCTGTGCAATTTATGTAAGGTTTAACAGCACAGTCACAGGAGCCCATTCAGCTTTACAAAGTTTAACAACAAAGTTGTCGTCAAGGTCAAATGCATTGAAACTGAGATATCAGTTTGCTTTACAAGCCAGAGTTCAGATAAGCAAAACATTTGGTTCGTTGGGGAAGATTCTGAAGTGAAGAGAGGATTTCAAAGGGTTTTTTTCCTCCTAATTTAAGATGTTCCATAAATTTCTAATTCCAAAAGGCACTCAGCTGTTGGTTTCAATGGGACCATTTATGCATTCAGAATTAGACACATGCTGAAGTATTTGGGTTTTTAATTAGGTACCCCAAAACACATGATTTGACCGTCTGTTCGTGGTCAGTGTCTTGCAAACTGCAGACCACATTATCTTCTCCAAAATCTAAGTACTCTTAAGTGAGAGTGAGCAACACACTTAAGACTGGAAAGGAAGGTAGTCCAGAAGTGAGAACTGAATTTGCATATCTGTCTATCGGATCTTAGATTTGCCCAGCTGCCTGAGGTACAGATTACAGATTGCTTCTGATGGGGCTATTAACATGATGAATGAATTTATTGTACCAGTTGTGACAGTACTTATTCTCTGAGAGTGTTTTTAAACATAATATAGTGAACTAATAATGACTGTGTTAGCTTTTTCCACTTTGACAATCCCATGTTATTTTTATTGACAGCCAGGGGTGCATGGAATATCCTGAAAACTACATGGAATTGAAAGCACTGAAACATGTTTCCAAATTTTTTTAAGTTTCCCAAATATTTTTTTTAATACTTTTGGAACCAGGCTGAGTTTATGATTTTCGTTGATTTTTTTTTTTTGTTCTATTGGAGAAAAACCTGTTTTTACAAAGCAGAAGGGTAGAAAAGACATGCATTCTGAAATGTATATGCATCTTTTAGAAAAACCTTCTCCCCAGAATTTGACTGTAACAAGAAACACACACACACACACACAAACATTAACTTGCACGTATGCCCACAATCCTGTGTAGACATCTATTTCACAAAACATCAAGGTAGATGCTACCCCATGCAACAACATTCTAGACAAAGTTATTTTATGAATAAAGTTAAGTTAAAAAATACAGCTGCTTATCCCTGTTTAGGAAAAAATATTCCAACAGTAACATTAATAATAAAAAAAATAATTTCAGTTATGTCCTCCACGAGCTGAAGAAGTGCTCCAGGTATTTCTCTCCTTCTCCCACTGCTGAAAAACACTTCCCTCCTTGATTTACCCCCTGTGCTCCTCATGTGGATTCTCCCTAAGGAGCCACGATAGGTTAGGAGAGATCCACTCTTTAAACTGGTTAATATTTAAACACAGCTTACGTGATTTCTCCAGGGCCTAAACTGTATTCTGTGAAGCCTTACTGTTAGATTCCAGAGACTGAGATAATTTCTCAGGAACTCTTGTAGTAAGGGCCACATGCAGTAGCACTAAAAAACAATTCTCAGGGGCTGAACTTCCTCTTATCTGTCTTTGGGTGGGGATTGTCTCTGTCTTCTTACCTCTCTCTAATCCTCTGCATTTCTTTTCGTCACAAAATGTCACTGAGACTGACTCTTTACTCATTGTAAGACTATTTTCCTAGAGAACTTTTGTGTATATATATATATATATACACATATATACATATACATATACAGATGATGTAAGAAAATTAGAAAACTTGATTTCATAGCTTGTGATAAGGGAAGTAAAGTCCTACTGCTTTCAGCTTTTCAGGATCCAAAAAGTTGACTTAGGTGCCTTGACTAAGTGGCATTTATTATAAAAACAAAAAACAAACAAAAAAATAAAAACAAAACAAAAAAACTCCAATCAAACAAACAAACAAAAAAAAAAACCACCAAAAAAACAAGACCAAACAAACAAAAAAATCCACAAAAAACCAACAAAAAACTGGCAACAACAACCACAAAAGAAAGCACATATACAAAGACCAAGACAAGTTTTAAAAGCTTGCAGAGAGATTTATTAATTACACTGAGGTCTGACCTTCTGGTGAATAGCATCTATAAAATACAGAAACATAACTCTACTGTACCTATAAAAATATGGCCTTCATGTTTAGAACTTGTAAATATACCGGACTCACAAATTATTGGCACAGAATTAGTCAGATTTCCAAGGGAAGGAGGATTTCCTGTGAAGTAAATTGTAATTGATCTAGTGACTGCAGAGGGACAGAGCAATAATTTACACTGGCATAATCTAATCAGTCGTATGTGGTAAAAGAGGACACATCTGTGTGGCCCATTCCTTTTCCTTGAACAGGTTAAAAAAAAAAAAAAAAAGAAAAAGAGGAAAAGAAAGGAAAAGGTATTTTAGCTGTTGATACAACCGGATCAGCCAGCCTACCTTCCACTGCCCAAGAAATTGATATGGCCTCAGAAGTACCCAAACATTTGGGATTCACAGCAGTCAAAATCAGGCTAGCAGTCTAAAGAGCTGCCTGGCAGTTGCTAAAAATCTTGGAATTTCACAGAGGGATTGTAAACACTGTGGTTTTGATTGTCTTGGAGGTAGGGATTTCCACCCTGCACGTTTGGATGCAGATCACGACCGTGAAACCAGGTAGNCACGACCGTGAAACCAGGTAGGAAATTTTTATCTGCAGCCGGTGAAATGACCATGATCCAGTTTGCATCTGCCCATTCCTGTGGCCAAAGTTATCCTACTGTGGACGGGCTTCACTCTTTAGGACAGTGCCACAAGCTGCGGGGCAGAGACAAAATAGAAATGGCCCTTTTCGACTTCAAGGACGTAAAACAAAGACTGAGGAACCTGTATTATGTACATTTTATGAAAGTCCTTGCTTCTATCCCCTCACCTCCCATAACCTTTCTTGACATCAGCAAAAATTATTAGTTTTGCTCTTCAGTCATGCCTCTTGGTTACCTCTAATTGAAATGGAGGTGCTCTGAGCAGCAAAATCAGTTACAAATCTATTCAAGTGCCCCTTTTGTATAATTTATCATGGGATTCAGAGCTTCTGAGCTTGGATCATTTAGTTCTCAGGAGTCTTTAATACCTGATCACAATTTCTGGTGGGACAGTACTTGGTATAGTTGGTAGAATATGAAGATAACTGAAAATTTATTTACTGTATCAAATGCTGATGTTGCCAGAAGAGTGGTTTGAGATGAGGATTACCTTTCACAGCAAATTAATTGCAAGGAACCACTTAATTTGAAGGAACCATAGACAAGAAAGAAGGAAAAAACAGTAAGACCCTGTAGGTATTGAATAAAAAAGAAGTTTGAGCTTTCCTGTTTAAATGAGTTCTTTCATCAAGAACAAGGATAAAGATGCTTTAATAAGAAATAAAATTATTAAAGTCTTTTGATCAGGATAGAGAATGACAGAGGGAAGTTTACCTTTGTGAGAGTTTACCCTCCTAGTAGGGCAATCACCCTTTTTGCTTCCTCTGGGAATGGCATGTAGCAACACGTCAGTCATCCTCACCCTGTGGTCAGTGTGGATACTCCTTAAAGGCAGTAGAAGTAGTCATGGTGGAATTCTGCCTTCATTAGCCAGATTTCTCTATGAAGTATGTATTTTTCCAGCTTCGTTGCCATTATTCCTCAGTGGTTTTTCAGTCACCAGTATCAGAGACAGTTTTACCTGAGGACTGGAAACTCCAAGGTGAATTAAAAAGTCTATTTCTCTCTTAGTATCTGTGTAAAGAAGCTTGGCATAATACGCCTTTTGTCATGAATGCTCTGTGTAGGTTTGATCAGGTCACTTAGGATACTTTTCTTGCTGACCACGTGGTGATTTCAGTAGTCTCTGGGCATATCTGCATATCTTAAAGGGTCTGGGCCTTCAGGCTTTACTGACTGGTAGAAATTAAGGTACTAATTCCTTTTGCTGCCATCAAGGCCATGGCAGTACATTTAAAAACATAGAGTAGGTTTCAGACAAGCGTATATCACTGCGATAAAAGAAGCCCTGGGTCTGCAAATGGAAGCACCAAGTATAGCATTTGTTTGGTTGTTTTTCTTAGAGCATTGCCTGTGAGTAGCAAAGTAATGGTTATGCCACTGTTTAACAGAGCACAGAATAATTCAATAAGCTTGAGAAATATTGGTGTTCATCTGCATAAAAAATATGAGAGTTGCTCTTACTTTTTGGACAGGACATCTTGTACTCCTGGAAGAATTGTTGATTTCCCATGCATTTGAAACGGTAGCAGGAACTCCACACTTCTGCTGAACTCTCATGTTCAGAATGGCTCCAGTTTGAACATTTCATACAGATTATACCACTCAGAGGCACGAATATGTCTTTCACCCAGAAGACTTTGGGGAAAATGAATAAATTGGACAAAAAAAATTGGAAAAAAAACTTACTGCTGCAAACTGGAATCATGGAATGGTTTAGGTTGGAAGAGACGTTCAAAGACAATCTTAGTCCAACCCCATTGCCATGGACAAGGGCATGTTTCGCTTGATAAGGTTGTTCAAAGCCCCACCCATCCTGACCATGAAGCTGCCCAGTGACAAGCCATCCCTGATTTCTACGGCTGACCTGTTCCAGAGCTTCTCTACCCTCATCACCTTCCTCACACACAATTTAGAGCTACCCCCTTGCACTTTAAAATCACTGCTCATATGCCTGTCACTAAAATCATAGATAACACTCCTTCTCTAACTTTCTTGCAAGTCCCCTCTAGGCAGGGGAAGGGGCTGTAAAGCCTCCCCAGAGCCTTCTCCAGGCTGAACAGCACCAACTCCATCAGAGCATCTCCAGGGCAGATGTGCTCTGGCGGCCTGAGCATCTTCTTGGACTCATTCCAACAGATCCACATCCTTCTTGTGCTGAGAACCCCAAAGCTGTGCCCAGCACCACAGCTGGGGTCTCTCAAGAGGGCAGGAGAGAAGGACAATGCCTTCTGTTGGAGTCTAGGAAAAGCTTGGGAACTTTTCCTGCTCCTCTGGTTGTTTGTTTTACCCTCAGAGCTCCACAAAAAAGGCTTGGACTGCGAACGAAGCTCATGGGAGCATTTGCCTCCACTTCTGGATAGCTGAGAACACCAAAGAAATGAGGAGATGGTTGTTTAGTGTACCACAGAATGTGTAGTTGTAGTTTTTAGGTTTTGCTATATATATTATATGGAGCCAACATGGAGATTCTGGGGTGTCGTCTCCTTCTTCTTCATCTTCTCTCTTCTCCTTCTCTTCCTTTCTTCTCTGACATGAGTTCCTGTGACTTGTTAATTGGTAGATAGAATTTAGTGTAGAGGAGACATATCAATAAGGTTGATATTCACTGGTTTTGGGAACAAAAGAAGATACGTAAAGTTTTCTAACTGGTTGATAATAGATATAAAAGCTACCTGCTTTGGGTAGCCATTGCCATTCTGTCCTCATGTTCCTGGAGGTCACAGCACAGTCTGTGCCTCTGAAACTTTGATAAGAACAAAAAATAAACAAGCTTTGAAACAGCAGAAAGAAGCCTCATTTCATCTTTTTGGGACATGGGACACTGAAATAAGGAACACAGCTGGGCCAGATGTCAGGGTCCAAGGAAGAACACCTCCCCCCTGACACCTTCCCTTGGCCATGGCGTGACTGACTTTCTGGCCTGTAAATGTGCAGTGCCAGCTCATGACACTTTCACTTTCACCATCTCACCTAAAAGCATCCATTTTGGGCTGGTTTATTTGTAAATATGCTCATTGCATGCCAATAAGAATACAGAGAATTTATTGTCAAATTAAAATAAATTGTTCACAATTTTTAATATATATTTTGCATATATTTAATGACATTTATATACATTTATGTGTCTTTGAAAAAGAAGATATTACTCAGGCTAGTTTGCTTCCTCTCATTTCTTTACTTGTCTTTGTATTTTTATCCTACTAAAGCACTTTCCCAAGTAATGGTTGAGCGACAAACATGGAGAAAAGCAGCACTGCTGGTTTTGTTTGTTAACTTAGCTATCTTTTTGAATTCACAGCGTGTAGGCACAGTGTTTTCCATAAAGCATTACAGTGTGAAAGGGCAGAGGGGGGGAAAACAGACAGACATCACCCAGAGAGAAGTGATATTGAGAATAACTGGGAAAAAGACATCTTCTTCATGTTAAGACTCACTAAGTAATTCCAGGGGAAAAAAAAGAGTAAATATTTGCTGCAAGTTTTCTTGAAACCTGTGGGAGACTAAAACTATCGTTTCTTACAGCTTGAATATTCTTTCTTTTTAAAATTTCTTTTTATGACCATAATTTAAAAAAAAAAAAAAATCCCAACATGTGATTCTTGAAAGCTGAGATTGGATCCCAAGTTTAACTTCAAATATACAAAAAGCCGACTGAGAGAAGAAAAAAAATAAAATGTACACCAGTCTATAAGGCAAGCAAACATCTTCTCCTTCATATTTCAAGTAGCAAATATAGGACCAAATGTGAAAATGGAGAGCACAGTTGGGAACTCAGGTTGTATCCGAAATTGGGTAAGGATGTTGGACTCAATCATGAGAGGAACAAGATGTATGCCTATGCTAATCCACCCTAAAAACCCACCTCAGCTGTGGTTCAAACATCTCTGGTAACATAATCATGCAGTCAAAGAATCATTAAAGCTGCAAAAGACTTTTAAAATCATCAAGTCCAACCATTAACTCAGTTCTCCCAAGCCCACCCCTGCCCCATGTCCCTAAGTGCCTCATCTACACACATTTTTAGCCCTTTCAGGAACTTAATGACACACAGAATGACGGAAATGTTTCCTGGGGAAAATGCAGATCAGCCATACTTCCCTCCCTGCAATGTTCAAGGCCAAGCTGGATGGGGCTCTGAGCAACCTGGTCTAGTGGAAGGTGTCCTGCCCATGGCAGGAGGGTGGAGCTGGGTGATTGCTAAAGTCCCTTCCAACCCAAGACATTCTGTTTCTATGATTTTGTATTGTCCAGCAACTTTTCAAAGGGCAGAAGTAAATATATTGCTCTTTCTTGACAGATAGTTTTATAACATTTATAAAACTTCTGCAGAGAAGTCCTAACCTTACAGAAAAAAAATGCAGTGTAAACTATCTGCTTTTATCAAAAGACCTTATTTTTCCTCACGTATTTTTTCTTCTGTTGTGCCTGTCCAGTATCTGGTGGGTATAGAGAGAGATTTCGCACTTTCTGTTTGCATATTTAAAGTATTTGAAGGTTTTTATCGGGTTCTACATCAGTCTTTTCTTTAGCATAAACTTTGCTCTTTCCTCACTGATCATGCTGCTTAGACATTTGATCATCCGTGTTGCTTTTGAATCCTCAGCAGGTGCCTTAAGGCAGTTTTATGCCCACTTTGATGCAATAGAAGTGCAACTTAAAAGGAGCTCAGGCTCTCCCATATATCTTTATATCTTTTAGGATAATAAATAATAATGATCCATATTCACATTGCACTTTGCATTTGCAAGATACTCTACAAACATTAATTAATTAGTCCTCATGGCTCTCCTGTGTGATAGCAGTAAAAAGCTATAGCAAGGATATGACACCTTTGAGGTAAGGTTCTTAGATAACTTTAAAAATATTAATGAATATCCAATCTATTTCTCTGTTACTGCACACAACAGTGCAAAATAGGAGGTAAATAGAGTTGTACACATTTTGCATTCATCACAACTGAGACCAGGAACTGTTTTGGACTGGGGACCCAGAGCTGGTACCAGTCTCAGGCTTGTGCAAAACAGCACTATGGGATGTTGGCACATATGCTAAGAGATCAGTCTGTATATGATCTTTCTCTAGCCAGTTTTCCATATTTTTCCTGGAAAAGATGACGACTTGCAGGGAGGTTTTCCTCCTGCCACGCCTAATCCATAGGTGTAAAGCCTGCAGGAGCAATTTGAACCATCCAGATGACCCAGCAGATTACCTTAACCAGTGTCACAAATTACATAATTTATCAAGTCAGGGCAAAATTGTGCCAATAACCCATACATACATAACAAGAAAATAATATTAAAGTTTTCTATGTCTGCATAAAAATTAATAAAAACACATAAATGTGTAATATAACTACAAGTTTTAAGATGAAAGCATAAAATTTAGAGTAAAGAAATTTTGTACATCCATCAAAAAATCACCACTCTAGACTCATCATTTATGTACTTTTTTCCTACTTATTATTTGGATCTACTGAGGAAGCACATATAGGCTTTCTGTATATAGGTGGACTCTTCAGTGGAAAAAAAAAGAAAAACCCTTAAAAAGACCTTCAACATCTAAATACAATATACTTTTCAGGCTGCTGCAAGGAAAAATTAAATATTTGGAAGAGTGAGAAGAAAGAATAGAAAAGCCATTACAACTCTCACCATGAGCTCTGGGAAGATAGTTCAGAAGTGCTACAGAAAATTTTCCCAGCACTACTGGAAGATGTTCAGACACTGAAATACTGACCATACTGGGAGATGTATATGAAATATTTGGGAGAAATATTTGTATGACTGGGAGGCCTTCGCAGATAGGACCATACTGTTAAACACCTTCCAAAAGAAAAGGAAATTTTATAAATACTTTTCTCTCATTATTTTTTAATACTTACTCAGAGAAAATATTCATTTTCTTCTGTCTAGTGTGATTTTATTACTGTTAACTTATGACTCAATTTTTAGAATATAGAATTCCTCCTCCAATGCCATGTATTATTCTGCAAGTGTGAATATACATAAGTAGCTCCTGGAGAACAAGGCCTGCTGGTAAGTGCTGCTTATATGCAGTAATTTTTGCTGTTCTTCAATTACCTTTCAGCAGAACACATAAAGGATGGAGAAAAAAAACAAGAGAAACTTAGCAGAGAGAGTAGTCTAGTGGATCTTTCTTGTCTGAATCTGTAAGATATTTACCATTTTTAACAGATACCAAATGAAGGTTTTGCTCTAACTCAGGATCAGCTGTAAAAGAAAACGGAAGGAGAAAATGAAAAAAACAAAACCAGTTGAAAGTAATTTGTGATTAGCAAACCAACACTTCAAAATAAAATCCTCCATTCTTCTTCAGAACTAAGCTACCATTAAACAAGAACAACTCCTGTGGTATTATTTGCCTGTCATTTCCTGGTAAATCAGTGTCATTAGCATTGATTTTTTAGGGGAGAGATTAAAAGAGGTTTAGTTAGGAGAGTAAGGCAGGAGTATATATTATCCAAGCCAATGTAGCTCTGGGTCTCAAAGATGACATTTCCCTCTCTACTTCATTAACTTGCATAGCTTGTTGAGCTTTAGCTGTTTCTAATTAATTCTTTTACTGGCTTTTTTGAATGTGTATCATCTCTGGCAAACCATATAAAATGAAGAAATCTCTCTAAGGTTTTACCCTTTTAATTATTATTTTTATTGCTTAAATGAAGCTCTGGAATTGCAAATGTTGACATTTTATTTGATTCTAGTCATTATAGTTTTCAAGGAGTAAAAAGGGGGAAAAGGCTAAGGAAAGAAGGGGACAGTGCAGATAAAATAATAAATAAATAAATTAAATCACTAACTGAGTGGGATGCTCAGCAAATGCTGCGTAAAATGGAAAATAAACAGGTTTGTCAAAAGTGACCTCCATGATGGTTTTACCCTTTTAAATACTAACAAAGAAAGAAGCATCATTAGAGACAATTTCTCCCTGTCTTGTACACAGGCTGACAAGTAAATGAGTGGAGATCTGTGCTCCTGCTTGTTATTTTGCTTTATTTGGGTAGAGCTCTGTTAGCTATCGTAGTGAGCACACACATACACATATATACACCTTGACACACATTCACATTTTTCTTTAAAATAATGAGAGTGAAAACATGTGGTAGAACTCTTCGGGCTTCTGGGGGGAAAAACCCCAAAATAAAATAAATTTAAAAAAAAAATAAAAACAAAACTAGGCAAAGCATATCTGTTAGAATGAAACTATGTTTTTTAAAGCATTTATCAAGAAAGCTTGATAGTAAGCAATGAAGATGTACTTAGCTAATGCAGTGCTCTGTTAACTAGTCCAGTTGTTTGTCAGGTTGTTGTCCTGACTTATAAGATGGTACTTTGAGAAAGGACATTAATCTCTGCTGAACAAAGAAATTGTTGACAGAGCATGCTGAACAACAATAACCTAGGGAGTGAATTTGGAGTGTTTCAGCTGCCTGGGATACCCCTCATCCCGTAGCTTACATCACACAAGTTATTTTCCCTGGCTCCTTTAATGTTAATGGAAAAAATAAATATTAAAAATTAAAGCCTTCTCTTATAGAAATTTTGAAAGCAGTTCTATCAGTGCCTCAGACTTTCTCATTACTGCTACACTGATGATCATGGAATCACATCAAAATCTCTCAGTGAGACTTGTCCAGCAGGAGAGTGGGAAAAGGCAGGAGGCTGATGAACAAGGTAGGTCTGTTGGCAGCCAAAAAGGGAAACCAAAGGGACATGACAAGCATTTTCTTATCCTTTGACCACATCAGACAGCACTACTGCATTTATTTCTCTTTCACAGTCATCTAAAGATCAGTGAGGATTATTTTGCAAACAATCTACTCAGTGGGAACTGGAGGTAAAAGGAATTTGTTCACAAAGCCATTAGTATGGTGAAAATATGGTGTGGCTCTATAGGAGAAACATATAGGAGAAACGGTATATACTTATAGGAGAAACAGTATTTTTCAATGAAATTTTCTCCTGAAGGCAACCAGAAGTGGATGGTTTTCCACCGGAAAAGTACTTTTAATTTGAAATTTTGTACAACTATTGCAATTAAGTAAAATTGGCTTTGTTGTGAATATGCCAAGTGTTCGTGTTTGACTATAGCTGAAATAGAACCCCAAAGCCATAAATATTTGTAAATACATTCATTTTAATACAAATTTTGAGACCAAAATACTTAACCAATCGGTGTAGAGTATAAATGAAACATGACTTTGACCTCTCTGAATTGATGAATGTGGAGTCAAATGGAAGCTTTGGTAAAGCACTGCATGTAATTGTGTCTAAACATAGCTAAATTATCTTTCTATTGTGAAGATAAGCAGCAAAATAAAAGCAGTTTTATTTATTAAAATAAATTGCATTCGAGGAAACTGTAGATGGCTAATGCACCCTTCAAAATAGAAATGCCTGCACTACCTATTGCTTTATTAGCATTTCAAAAGCTATTAAGAATCTGAACCTTGAATCAGAGCACCACTGAGCACTGTGCTTTAGGCAAACACAGCTATAAAGAAATCTTCTTCTTAGAAGAGAGTTGCTTTCTCAGCTTTAGTAATAAAAAACACCTTCGGTGGGATCACTTGGTTTAAACTTATCTACCTGATAGTGAAGTACGTGGTTTAGCTATCATCAAGGCTCTCTTTACGGAGGGATTAGACACCTCCTAAAATGCAATCCATCCCAGCTTTGGATGCTGTGGATGGTGTGACATGCTGAGGATGGTGTGACCCACCCTTTGCAATGGTCCCTCTGTCCAGAAAGGGACTGTGACAGGGGCACAGCACAGGTCACCGTGAACAGCAGTGAGGCTGAAGCTTCTCTGCAGCTGTGAAAGCGACCACGTCCCTGAGGCAGCAGCTGTGGGAGGGTCAGGCTGCAGGAACCAAGTGGGAAGGGGACAGGAGAACACAGGAGTGGTCACTGCCCCAGAAGCGTACCAGAAAAGAGGAAAGAAAACCTGGAAGATGAGGGAGGAGGCATGAGGCCGTGTGTGAGAGGGATCCTTCAATGGATGAGCATGGGTGGGCTTCCAAGAGCTTCCACAGATGTACACAGCGTGGTCTCTTATCTCCAAGGGGCCCTACGTTGCTGTTAAATCTAAATTGAATATTTTTATATTTTTAGCAACAATGCATACTCAAACTACTTTCAGATTTTGTGTTGATTGCATTAGAACTCCCGTTGGAACTTGGAACCCAAACAGAGCAAGTGTTTAGGCCAGAAACTACGAAATGTGTGTCTGTTTGTTTTTCCCAACAAGATTTTGAGTGGTCCAAGTACTTGTGGTTCTTTTGAATGTTGTGGTGTAATTTTTTTTTTTTTTTTTTTTGGTTAAATTGAATCCCAAGCTATTTAGGAAATTTAAGTCTTACACCACTTCACCAGTCTGGAGAAATAAGGTATGTCCCGCATTTGGGATGCGGCAATGTCAAGCACAAGTACAGCCTGGAGGGAGAAGGGATTGAGAGCAGTTCTGGGGTGCCCAACATAAGAAAGATGTGGAGCTGGATGTTCAGAGGGCTGGAGCATCTCTAGTATACAGAAAGGCTGAGAAAGATGGGGCTGCTCAGCCTGGAGAAGAGAATTCTCCAGGCAGAACTTACAGAAGCCTTGCAGTACCTAAAGGTCTGCAAGAGATCTGCAGAGGGACTTTTGACAAGGGCCTGGAGTGACAGAACCAGAGGGAATGACTTGGGACTGACAGAGAGTAGGTTTAGATTACACATTAAGAAGAAATTCTTTACTGTGAGTGTGCTGAGGCCATGGCACAGGCTGCCCAGAGCATCTCTGGCCCTTCTGATGACACTTCTATCCCTGGAAGTGTTCCAGCTCAGACTGGATGGAGCTCTGAGCAATCTGGTGCAGCGGGAGGTGTCCCTGCCCATGCTGGGAAGGGAACTGGGTAATCTTTAAGGTTTCATCCAGCCCAAGCCATTCTATGATTCTCTTAAAGCATTATTAAATCAAAGCATTTTTCTTTCCTTTGAGGCACAGCCATAGTACAGGATGATTTGATACTCTGGGAGGTTTAAACTGGAATGCATGTACGCATTCCTGGTCCAGAATGAGTTAAATATGCTTTAGATGGTTGATTTTCATCTGTTCTCAAGTCTGAAACCAGGACTGTGTGGCCCAGCTGTGTGTACTTGACCAATGCACACCTGTGACACAAAGGCAAAGGTTCAATGCTAGGCATATAGAAGTGAACAAGGACACCTGCTTATGTGGTGTTTTATAGCAAATTTCCACAGATTTATAAAAGTATGGGAAGGTCATAGTCATGCAGTTATAATAGTATCATACTGAGTCAAACCGAAATTCCATTTGTACTATATCTTTGGCCAGTTACAATAAATTCAAACTTATGAAAAAAAAAATATAAAAAAGCACAGATACAAAGAAATCTTTTCGTCAGAGTGGTCCATCCAGCAAAAGGAATGTGGAAATCTCCTGTGCCACAGAAAACATATAATAGCCAAGTGGAAAACTGATATTGAATATTACAGAAGTCAGTAATCTGATTTGATTTAGAAAACCTATGGGTTAAATTCTACTTCAACACAGACCAACACAAATCTGGAGTAACTTCAAATTCTAGTTTGTAAAAAGCCACTGAGATTTTTTGCCATATGAAAAAAGAAAATAGGAGAGCAATTTGCCACTAAACAAATAAAACAACCTCACCAAAACATTTGAGCCGGGAAGTGACATTTTTTTTTCTTGCTCCTACAACTTTCCTAAAATGGGTTGGAGTAACACACCTTCTTAACTCTTGCTTTTATTGCAGTATTGTATTTTTTCCCTCATCATTTGCCTGGTTTTACACAATTGAGCTATAATGTGTGCAGCTGACCTTTCTTCATTTAAATGTTAATAGAGATCTTAGGAAAGGTGCTGCCACACAAAAGGCCAACTAATTGTAATAGACTTAGAACCTTTTGTTTGTTGAACTGGTTAAACAAAGAAAGGGTTAATTAAAGCTTACACAAAATCTTTATAGCCCAGGAGAAAAGGTCTGTGAGCCACAAGTTAGGCCACCAGCAAAAGCCCTGTTCCAGATATCCTCTACCTACTTCCAACCATAAAAAAGGCATCTTCTCTCTCTGTGTTCATTTTGATCAAAAAGATTTAAAGATCTGTTGCAAGAACCTCTCATTTGGGGCACTCATTTAGCCTTGCTGGCTGTCCACAGACCCATAGGTACCAAAAGACGCTTTTATCAAGCAAAGGCGTAGCTAGTACATGTAAGAGAGGGTAAGGATTTGCACTAATTTAAACACCAGAAAAGCTTTATTTTTAACCTATTTTCACTGTGCAGGTCTCCTTTTGTACTGGAAACACGTGGCAAGGTCTGAGGGGCTGTAGGGGTGGGAAGAGGTCAGGGCCCAGCCTTTTCCAGCCATGTCCAGGAGGAATCCCTGGCAGCCCATCCACCACCTCTGCCACGACTCTGAGAAAGGACATTTGGGAAAGCACATAAAACACAGCACAAACAGAGCAGGAAGGGGAAAAAGTGTGAGAAACAGCGAGGGGGAGCACCAAGACCAGAGGAGGAGGTGTTCCATGATGGAGCAGATCTGCCCTGCAGCTCTTGGGAGGCACATTCCAGAAATCACAAGGAGGAAAGACCAACTGAGAGAATTCACCATGTACTGGCTAACCACCCCCCTGCACCACTTGTGTCCTTTATGAAGGGACCAAATGTTACCTACTGTGATGGCAGGAATCTGGTGGAAAAAGTGAAGCTGTGTCTAGGAAAGGGGGTAGAAGAATGTTTTTCAGATTTTTTTTTATTTTTTATTATGTTTTATTTCCCAACACCCAAATCAGTAATTAAATATTTATATTAATCGGTAAAAAATTGTGTTAACTCCCTGAATTTGACTCTGTTTTGTCACAGACAGTAACTGGTGAGTGATCTCCCTACCTTTGGGCTGCCATCCTGAGCCATCCCAGAACACCTTTACAAATTGTAGAGAAAAGTGGGAAACTCCAGAGTGCAAGAAAACTGATAATAAATAAGCTTTTTAGAGCAGATGAAACAGCCTCTCCAGGAAATTTAAGGTTTGAAGGGCTTCTAGGTAAGGCTGGACAACATATCCCCAAGTTTCACCAGCTATTCTGTGTCAGTCCATAGCTTACTGGCAAACACAGTGGGAAAAGCAATCAAAAAGTGTACTCTGCCCACTGTTTTTCTATTTTCTCTGGTCTCTGTCATCTTGTACAGTTGAGCAATCAAACAGCTCTCTATGCCAAAAGACCAGGTCTTGCTACATTGCTACATTATTCACATCTTTGTCTGAGCTTTGAAATCTTACGTTGCACTCTGATGAAAAATAGAAACCTTCTACATTAAGGAAAAGGAAAATTGGGAAAGCTGGGATTGAAAAAGAATTTTTGTTGGGGTCTACAGTTATCTTCCATAGAAATTTTCACCTTTCTTTTGATATGTTTAGGGCACACTTACTTGTAACTGTAGCTAGAAAATTTATCAAGTTACTGATAACAAAAAACTGATGGATTTCAGGAAGATTAGTTTAATCATAAATAATAATTCTTCTGCAAATTGCAGACTTTCACTGGCATTGCCTGATATGTCCAACCTTAACCCCCGCAAAGGAATTCTTGGAAATCACTGCCCTGTAGTCAAAAAATGATAGTATGACACTTTGGGGTGACCTGGGACAGAAGAAGAGCTGTAATTATGCTCAAAGCAGGGTCTTGTGGTGCTCAGGAAACCCCACCCAGTTCTAGAAATCTCTGGTCTCTGGGGCACAGTGGGTCTCAGATAACAGGTCTTTCTCAGGCTATAAATTCAATTTTTAAATTATGTCTGAAAAGAAAGCATGGAGAATCATAACACTGACTTGGTATTTCAGGGACTTGAGTTGTGAACGCAGAAAATTTCATGACCTGATTTTTTGGAAGCTGCTGGATGAGTCACATACACTATGAGGCTTAAGCAGCTCAGGTCATTTGCAATTCACAGTGCCTGTAGTTTAAAATTAGCATGGGTTTTGGAGAGACTTTAATATTCATAATCTGACCCAATATTGAAATGTTCTTTAGAAAGATAGAGATTTAAGGGGAAATACTGTGAAGTGATATCAGGAGAATTTGCAAAGTAGCTTTAATAGACTAATTCCAAGTGCATTAGCTGCATTTCTGATCAGAAAATATGAAATGTATCTAGCTTACCTTGAGATTGTAGGCTAGTTACTCTATTTCTATAATTACTAACAGTGATTCAGCATATATTTCAAATACCTGCAGTCTTGGGTAAATTTACTCCTCCATGCTTTTAAAATCCTGCAGACAAAAGGCAAAAAAAGCCTCAGGGAGAAAAGTGAGGGTTTGTGGTTGGGCTTTTTTTTCGGTTTCAGGTGGGTGTTTAAAGAAAGATGGATACTTTTTAACCATGTAAGATAAAATTCTAATGGATTAATTAAAGTGCTAATGAAATTCTTATGCCTAGCCCTCTTTCCAAATAGTTTGAAGGCTGGGGCTTCCAAAAAGGAGGCACATTGGGCAGCAAGTCAGCTGTGGGTTATGACCCATGCTCCTGACTCCTGAGAAGGGGACTAAGATTGTCTCATTGACTTTCACCTACATTTAACTGATAACACTCATAACATACTCATTCAGTTTGGAATCCAGACCTGTTTGCAAGAAGCTAGAACAGGAAATCTGTCTACATGTGAAAAACCTTCTTCATCACAAGTCCCTTGTGCTGCCCAGGCATCTGTAAACCCTGTCTCGGGTTGAAAATGGACAGAGAATTTGGGTGAAATATGTCACTCAAATGCCTGCCTAGCACAGGTTTTCCCACCCAGCAAATGCTCAGGATTTAAAAGAAATTGGAAGCTAAGTGGCCTTTATGATTATTTGGTAAAGCCAAGATAACAGGTATTGAGTTATCAGATATAAGTTTGGCAGCGATTTAATGACTCACTAAAGTTTTCCACTCTCTTAGGGAGCTTTATTCTTGATTAGTTAATCTGTTGGTTATGTTTTCCCTCAGATGGAAGCAGGCTTATGATGTGACGTTCAAGTCAGAATAAATCTTTTTTTGACTGCTACAGAAGCAGATGATTCATTAGGACTCTGGCATCTTCCTAATATGATGTGTTTGACTCTCACACCTTAGCCTTCATCTACTTGGTACTTGAGTCTTTGTGGGCAGCTAAGGCCAGAAAAACACCTGACAAACTTTGCTTATTCCTGTCTTATATCCATAAATACCATAAATACATCATCCGTACTTTGCCATGGTAACTTTCATCTGAAGATCTCTCAGTTCTATGCCTTTTGCAATTGAGAGTAGCTTTTTTGGGAAACAAATGTGACTCCCTCCCTCGTTCAGTAAATAAAATGTACTCAGTGTGATCATATACTTGCCTTTCAAGAAAAGTTGTGTCATAAAAGGTCAAACTAAATGATTGCAGCAGTCTTGAACAAGCACTCTACGCCTCTTGCAGCCCAGTTTTTTATTGTGGGAGAGAAGAGGGCTTTGAGAGATGCAAATAAAAAATAAATTGCTGTGCATTTTAAACCAACAACTGAGATCTAAGTTCAGTGAAGTTATGCTGAAATAGTATCATTTCAGGAATGAGAACAACAGGTGCTTGAAGTGATTCAGTCTTAACTTGCAATGATGCTTAAGGGACTAGAAGCTTCTATTAACTTGTTGTAGTTGTATTTTCTCCTTTTTCTTTGTGTCAATTTTTAACATGGAAATGTAAGGTTTTGCTGTTTAGAAGTCTTGTGAAAATCAAAAAAAAACATGCTGATTCCTTTTCTTGGAATGAATCCTTATACCTTTATCTAAGAAGGCAGATTTTGTTCAAGTGACATGAAAAACAAAACCAGGTTTCTGAATGTCACTGGGTTACCTTTGATTCCCCTTTCTCCAAAATGTCAGGCACTTCTTGTTCTTCTTTAGGGTCACAAAAGAACTTTTGAGGCAATTTAGAGACATTCAGACCACACATCTGTGTGCTATATGAAAAGTCTGCTCCAGTTATTTACCCACCAGGAACTTCCTTGACTGTTCTTCAGGAGTCATGTTCTTTATGATCTATGACCACAGAGATTAAAGTATCCAAAGACCTGATGGCCTGTAACAAGCACTTTTATAATGGCTTGCTCCTCAGGCTTTTTTTT
>VZRF01005164.1:105525-130524 GCA_013396875.1 Vireo altiloquus | reverse complement strand
TTTTCCCCAGGAAGAACCGTGAGTAAATCAGATAATTTTAACTGACTGGCAATTTCCTACTGATTGTGTGGTCCATTCTACGTGTATTTTGTATGGAAATAGTTTTTCTGCTGATGATGGCTGCCAATCATCACTACAAGAAAATGCATTAAAATTTAGAAAGTGAAACCTACTTTTGTAAACTTTAGGAAGGCATAGACTCACACCAGCCACCTAAAATTTATCTGCTAATTCCCAGCATGATCCTGTAACTATGTCTATTTACACCAGGGGAGTACCTGGTCCACCAGTTTTGCTTTCCAAACAAAAGAAGACTAAGGATTTTATTTCACAATTTCCTTCCTTGAGATCCCAGGGATATTAATATGTATGGATATTTAAAGACAATTAGTTGTTTGCACTAACCACAGGGAATTTCTATCAGTGTCCATTTTTGCTTGGTGGGCTCTTCTTTTTATCACACAAACAAACAGAGATGAGAGAAAGTCCAATAAAAGGATAAGAAGTGACGGTGAAGTTTTCATTTTAATTGAAAGCAAACCAGAAGGACCCCAAAGAGTCTGAAAACAGCAGATTCTGAATGAATAAAAGGGTAAATGAACAAACAAAAAAAGATTTTTAAAAAAAGTCCCTTTTGATAGAGAAAATTAATCTTTTCAGGGCAGATGCTTTTAACTATGGACACAGAAAGTAAGGCAATGATGGGGAACCTCTCTGACGTATGATAACACTTGTAAACATGTGAGACCATTTCTCCTCCTGTTCTCCAGAGTATGGATGAAATATTCTGGAACACTCAACTATTGCATGTAACGACCTCTAACTCTAGAGTTCCAAGTAAATCTTATATATATTAAAAACACTAATACAGAAAGACAATAAAAAGACAGTATGAAAATTAATTAATAAAGACGAAGCTCAGTTGTGAGAAACAGGCTATGTATTGACAAGAAGAAGAGTTTACTCCTGGAGAGCTTCATCCCATGGCTGAAGGAGGTTTCGGGACTTCAATAATCCCATTCCTCTCCCAGTCTTTGGCATTGGGATCATTTACATCCTTCCAGGATGTTGGGCTGCACTGGCTGATCCAGCAGCCCCAAAAAGCATTCTTAGACCTGGGAACTCAGTCACAGGGAGAAACTGTTACAGAGATCTATACAAAGAATGAAACAAACCTTCTAGCACTCTCCCAAGGGATTCTTGACCAAAACATCAGCAAAGGACCACTTGCAAAAATATTTCATAAACAGATGCCTCATTTTTGAAGTGTAAGAGGTTTTTAATAGCTGGGATATGGCATTCTGTGACAGTCTTACTGTCAGATACATTTCCAACCATGTATGTCTTCCATGCACAAAATGCAGGGCAATTAAATGTAAGGTAAAAAAGCTCCACACAATAACCATGATTCAGGCCCAACCAGGATGATATAACTTTTAATCTGAGGAAGAATTTAGGATTGGAGCTTTTGTGGAATATAATTATCCTACATTTAATTTACTCAAATAGATACTGCCATAGACAACTCCATGCTGGGCAGGTCCTCTCTATATTTTGTTCAAGCTTTCCAGGAAAACAAGATGATGCTATCCTGTTCTTCCTGAAAATATTTTCTCTATTCCCTTACTAGTGTACAAATAGATCTGAACTTGCTTGAAAAAGAAGAGACAAGATGAGACTGAGAAGATTTCCATAACCATACAGGCTATTTTTTTACTTTTCCAGAACTTTTGTAACCAGAAAACCATTTATTTTCCTTTTTTTTTTTTTTTTTTTTTTTTGACCAGACTACATTTCTGGGTAGAAGGCAGATGTAGCCAAACTGGTGATTCGTATGGGAAATTCATTGTGCTAAAACAATATATTACACATATACCTAGAAGAAATTTAGGAATTTGTTACACTGTGTTTGCACCAAAATGCAAACCAGGTAGCATTTGCATTGTTCTTTTCTGTCCTTTGCACAATTATCTTTTTTAACATTTTTTTCTTAGGTGATCTGCATTGTTTGAAGAAACTTACTGAAAGTGAAGAAAGCACAAAAAATACCTGTGTGGTCCTGTGATGTCTGGTAAGGGAAGAAGAAGTTTCTCACTCTGGTCTGTCTTATCACAATGAATCCCAAGAGTTACAGAAATGGAAAACAGTTCTCATGTTTTATTTTTCCATTAGCAGTCTCCAAATACACACTCGAGACTGCAGAGCTGAAACTGCAATCGTGTATGTAAAAAAACTCAAAGAATTAGTAGCATTGATTGCAGAGGGCAATAAAGCTCTCAGATCAGTATTTTAATGGGATTTTAACATGTAGACTAGCAATTTTCTTCAAATCATGGCAATTAATTTATAGCCTAGTTAAAGAAATAACAATATCTGCATATCAACACATCGTTGTTTTGGTGTACACTTCACTCTTTCAAGGAAAATAATGCCTTTGTATGCTTTGTGTTGCAGTTAAGGGCAATTCCTGCAACTTTTTACCGATATTTAGAACTGTAGAAGACAAAGTACACTACAAAAAACAGCAATTTTTTTTCATCAACATATCAACAGCTATGACTATTTAAAAGGTAACATGGAAATATTTTTATTCATGGAATCATGGAATACTTTAGGTTAGATGTGACTTCTGGAGGTCATATTGTTTCCCTTTTTTTTTCCTCAGCTGTTCCACTGTACTGTTTCCTTCTACTTGTTTCTCTGTATCCTCATTTTTCAAATGGTCCTTCATCTCTCTCCTTCTTCTACCAATATTTCTTTTCTCCTGTCTTCCTTGATTTCCTTTCCAATCTTTCTACATCTTTTTCCTTCCTCTGAGTTATTTTTTTAATATTTTTTGCTGTCTTTCACTCCTTTATTCTATATTGCTTCTCTGAGAGTTTTGTCCCCTAACTGTCTCCTCTTCAAATAGTTTACAGGGTCTGTAAGGCAACAAGTAATTTTAATAATTGTGGGTCTCATAGAGGTTGGTAAAGGACAAATATTTTAACCTAAATCTACATATCCACTTCACAGTCCCTTTTCCTTTGCATTTGCTGTGATTGCAGTCACTGTATTCCTTTTCCTGTTCCACAGAAGATGTGCAGGAAGTTCAGGAGTAATTAGATTATGCAGCTAAAATCTCTGTAAGACAACAAGTACTATTTAAATGGTGCCTCCAAACTGTCTACTGGTAGATTTATAAAGGGCTTGTATATCCTCAAAGAATGTCTATAATGGGACACATGTGCCCAGAGAATTTGTGAATGCTAGTTATCAGAAACTAGATAAATTGTCTAGCTACAGTTACAAATAAGTGTACCCTAAACATATCAAGAGAAAGGTGCAAATTTCAATGGAAGATAACTGTGCACCCCAACAAAAATTATTTTTCAATCCCAGCTTTGTCAGTTTTCCTTTTCCTTAATGTAGAAGGTTTCTATTTTTCATCAGAGTGCAACTTAAGATTTTGAAGCTCAAATAAAGACATGAATAATGTTCAAGCACAGCCTGAACAGGTCTAGTGGCAGTGGGGTTGGAAGAAGATGATATTTAAGGTCCTTTCCAACCCGAACAATTCTATTCTATGATTCCATGGCATTTCAACTCCCTTAATAATTTCCCATCTTCTTATAGTGGCTGGTCTTTCAGACCTTAAAATTATATCTAAATCAACAACAATTAATAGCCCTAGTTAGATGCAACCCCTATGGCAACATATTTTTGAATCTGTTTGTACTTTCATTTTCCACAAGGTACAGCAGAAACTACTTCCTCAGTCCTCGTTTGAAAAACTAGTTCTTTTGCTTTTAACCTTTGCCTGAAATTTTCTCTTGTTCTTGTATTCTGAGAAATAATGAATGATCACTTTCTACACGGTTTTTCTGCATTAATTAAGTAATGGAGCTCCATGCCACAGGATCTTGTCAAATCTGAATGTCTGTATGGTTTCAAGGGGAGACTGGACAAGGTCATTGAGGATAATTACATCTGTGTAACCCATCTCCAGATCAAAAAAAAAAACCCTGAGCTGCAATTATTGCAGGCTCAGGAAGTAGCAAGAAAAATATCACATACACTAACCCTGATCTTATACTCATTACTGGACATCTATTTTTGGCCAAAGACAGGATACTGTATTAGATGAGCCTTTTGTATGATACACTCTAGCTGATCTTACGCTCTTATCCATGGTTTCATCTCTCCCTTATCACTCTGCAAACACACGACTCAAGTTTTTTTAGCTAAGTTTTTGACAGGGCATCATTTCGACATCCCCTTGTGTGTGCAGACAAGACATCTTCCCGAGGAGAGCCTTGCATAAGCTCGCAAGGAGCGGGGAGTGTGCTAATTATCAAATGGCAATCTATGGGATCACCTGGCCTAATTGAGATATACAGTCCTTTGTTAAGTGGGTCGGCCACGGGTCAAGGGAACAGGTGGTTGAGCACAATTTCATAACTGCCTGTTTAATATTTGGCTCTGAAATTTCCCTGAAGTTGTCGGGGAGGAGGGACAGGATCATTATCAAAGATTGTTTGGAGAGGCAGAATCTATACTGGTGGGGAAACTGCTAATTACTATGTAATCTTTCCAATTTGGGCAGCAATAAAATTTAAATAAGATTGGCAAGTAGCAGGATGGCTTTCAGAGGCCGCCCCCACCACTGTTCCTGTCCCCATAGCCTGACGCCAGATGCAAAGCTTCAGTCTGGATGTTCTTCTACTGCTTCATAAATTATGACTGTTTAGTTGTGCATAATTACAAGGCACTGGATTGAATAGGATTAAGACTGAAATTGTCAGTTTTCTAAACACATTAGCAAATCTTGGTATTTGGATCAAAATGTGAAGCTGTTTTCCTTTCAATTTGCCAGCAGTCCTGTCCATTCCCAAAGTGTTTTGCGTTGTGCTTTATAAAATATGTAAGATTTATGAAAAGCCTCTAAGCTGGCCACTGAAAGCTCTTGGCAGCACGAATCATAAATGGCAGCATGCAATAAGGGCAGCATGAAGTTACAATTAGCCACTCCTTCAGCACTGAGCTGTTTCAAACGATTATTTGGAACCATTCAAACCCAGCTAAATTGTTAAGCGTGTGCATGTGCAAATGAATGCAGCTATCAGCCTAAGATTTTCAAAAGATATGGTGGCCCGTGTTTATTTATTTATCAATTAATTTTATTTTTAAATACAATAAACCAAACTTTCTGAGCAATGACGGTGTCATGTTGGATTCCGTGATGTGGCAAGAACAGACTATGCTGTGAGACTGGTAGAAGAGTGCTGATGCCATGTGTGTACAAATCAAAACAGAAGAAAATATGCTTTTGTTTTTCCCCCAAGCAACAGTGGAAATCCAACCACTAATTTATTTTCAGATTTCTTTGAAATCTTTATTATTCATTAAATACCTTGTTTATAATTTAATTTAGAATAAGGTATTGCAACAATTTGTGATCTCATCTTTGGCTAAGATGTCTGTTTCTCCATCTATGCTGAGACTGCCACTGAGATGGCAGGAGGTGTATCATTAACTATCAAAATTCAAACAGGAGAGAAAAATCGTTCCTTCCTTCCTTCCTTCCTTCCTTCCTTCCTTCCTTCTCACACATAAGAAGGCAACAAACTCTTAAACCTTCCTTATGTTTTCAGTTTTAGTGCCATAGTTTAATCATCATATTCTACACTCACCATGCACCATTGAGTTACAGTGATGTATTTATTCAGGTTTGGTTTCATAGAATCATATCCTGAGTTGGAAGTGACTCCCAAAGATCATTGTAGTCCAGCTCCTGCATGATCCTAACAAGGATTGACAGGATAGCTGTGTCAACAATCTCATTTTTATAGCCTTGAAAAACTCGTGTTTTCTTACAGGGATCCCAAAATATTCAGATTCTCAAATAAATGCTCCTGATGAGTGACTCCATTTTTGTTTTCACCAAGAAGCTTCAGTGTTGTCACTAATTTGATTCAAGGCATGATGTTGTAGAAAACTTCTCAATCTATTGTAGCAGCAGAAAAAGGGCTGATGCGGTTGGTATTCCATTAAGAGAGACATCCTGCTATGAGTCAGCAAGTGAAGGAGCGGGGGCATTCATTAATGGAGTTGTCATGTTAAAGGATGATTATCTGCCAAATTTCTGGCAAGGCCAGGGAGGTCTTTAAAAAGAAAGTCGCAGGACAGGTAGCCATTCATTTTCTCTGTGGTTTTAATGTGCTACGTGATTGGGTTCATCATTTGTAGTTTTGTCTTTTGAAAAATTAAGCACTAATTCTGCTCTCCTGCATTGTGAAAATGGGGAAAAAAAAAAATAAAACAAAAATAATCCTAGCAAATATGTAGGGAGAAAAGAATTTTTACAATATCATGGACAATAACATGACTTTACTTGCTTCTGTCTTGAGTTAAAAATCTGATGGCAATTAAGCTTTTATGAGAAATAAGGAAGACAAGATCAGTGGTGCTCTGTAAAAGAGTCCAGCTTTTTTAAAATATGCAAATTTTGTTGCAATTATAGGAAAGAGGATTTTAAAAGATGGCCAGGGTTGTTCAGTTACTTTTGTTTCTCAGAGTCTGTGAAGAACATAGAGCTGACAAGGATCTTAACATAGTCCATCTAGCGTGGATCTCACCTTTCAGAATGTCATCACTTCAAACTTTCAAAAATGTGGAATACATGATCGTGCCATTTCTGTTATGCCAATATAGTACCAATAAATTTACATATCATGGATTTGTTATCTAAAAAAAAAAGTGGTAGTCGGTGTTATTATTATCATCATCTTAACATTTTCTGGGGTTTATATCTATACACAATAAATAACAAAAGGTCAAGAGGAAGAAAAAATAAACTAACATAGAATTACTTTAAACATCTCTTACTAAAAATAACATAATGAAAACAAACGGACATTTTGATTAAATGGATATCATTAATGCAGCATGTTATGATCTGAACTCATGGTTTAATTATCTAATTAAGAGCAAATGAAAATCATTAAGGTCTGTGGAATGAAATAATTCATTTTAGGGGAGAAACAGAAGAAAAAAGCAGTCCCCTTAATTACAAACTGTCATCGGCATGTAGCACCTAGGAGTAAATCTTGCTGCAAGATGTCATGCCTAAGCTATATTGTACAGCAGGTGGTGGATGAATCATACCAGCTTCATGAAGAATTGCCAAGGAAAGGAGTGTCATTAACGAGTAGACCTCCAGACTGGGAGTAAGGTCTCGTGAGCCCTATAAACATTTCTCTTTCTGACATTTGGCAAATCATTCAGCATCAGCTTGCTTAACTGTAAAATAATCATATGCCGTTTGAGACCTTGAGGACCTTATGTAGATTCGCTGGTCTGCTGATGAAGGAAGTTGCCAGATGAGGGAAAGAAACCTCCCTAGATTCACCTCAGAGGTTGTGAAAGCAAAGGACAGGACCCATGTGCTGTCACTCGCCCAGGTACCAGCATAATGCAGTCTGGGATAGTATTACATGGATGTGCAGCACACCAAGGACCTGCAGAAACAGCATTCAGTTCAGGCATGGTTTTGTTTGAGGCTTACTGATTCTCTAAAATCTTTCAAGTGTGCCTAGAGAGTACACTGAAAGAGGACAGTTCCCTTATTAACTATAAGAGCCATACACACTCTTTTTTCTTTCTGTGGAAATAGATGTGCTGGAGGAAGGTGAAGTGGCCATATGTTAAGGTATGATTGGACTAATTTATCCCCTGAGAATGGCTGCTGGCCTTTTCTGATTATGTTAGCAGGAAGCAGGCAGGCATTGACACAGATTTTGCCCATAAGTTCATTGATTAGGAAAGATGCCCAAACTTCATGGAGGCCCTAATGAGAAGGGCTGGGACATTAAATCAATGTGATTCTTTTCACTTTTAAGGGTCCTGAAAAACAAATATGTTTCTTTTATTGATGGTTTATTCTGAGGTTGCAAATAAAAGCAAGCCAATTATAAAGTTCAGTAATGTGGAGACAACGTTGCTGTTGCTGAAGTCTTTGCAGCACAAGAGATAGGCCCAGATTTCAAACAGGGAGAGAAGGAGTTTCCAGTTTTGAATGTGACCTACACTTCTGAATCTTGGGATATAAGTATCACCTACTATCTCCCATTATCCTGCAGAAAAAATTTGGGATTTTGATGATTAACTACAACACATAATGAAGAAACCTGCAGTAAAACGAAATTTGACCATATCTGTAAAGCCTAGAGGCCCCCAAAAAGGGGGGTTTGTGGTCATTCTCTGGTCTCTAGCTGCTCCTCAAACAATAGCTTAAGGATTACTAGTAACCATATCATGCCATTGGCTGTGGAGGAATTCAGGGCAAACACAGTATGTTCCACAAGGATGTCGAATAATGGATATGAGAAAAGAAAAAATTTAAAACTTGATTCTGAAGATGACAGGTCTAATGAATGGAGATAAGAAACTGGAGAATAACTTTTTTAAATAACAGCTCAACAGGAGACCACTGAAGTGAAAACAGCTGCTGGGACTATTACACAGAAAACAGCTTGAAACAGCTACAGACGCATATATTTGTTACTAGGAAAGGATTTCATATGTATGGAAAAGTCCATCCAGAGAACAGTTGTGGACAGATGTAGCCAAGGCAAAGCTGGATCTGCAGAGGGAATTGGAGAGTATGGTTGGTTTCAGAAACCGAGATTTAAATAACTAAAGTTTGTCTGAATTGTCCATTATCTGGACTGAATAATGAGCCATGGCTTTCGGGGCAGGGAATTTGCTGCCTGAGTATCTGAAACCAGGTGTTGCTGGTTTTTTCTGTGGCTAGTACCATCTGTTCTGTGCCCAACAGGACACTTCAGCCTAAACCATTTATTTTATGGCTGTGGATGCAAAGGTGAGTGATGCCCTATGGAAGGCAATTGTAATATGGCACAGGGAAAGTGCAGAGCATGACTGCCCATGAATATTCAGACAGATCTGAAGTGAGGAGACCTATTACAAAACCACCACTGCCCACTTTCTTCTCAAAGTGTGAAACCTCTGCAGTTGACTGGACCCCGCTCTCTCAACATGCTACTGAGTTCTGTTAGTTGACTAGAAGGCTGGGAAATACAAATTGGGGAAGCTTGTGCCAGGTGTTTTCAGATGTTTGTGGGCTGCTGCTGATCCATCTTCAGGATGTACCACCTGCCTGTGACAGTGGTTTGGAGCATGGCTGCATGAGGATGGTGGAATGTACAGCACAGGGAGAGAGTGTTTTCTTATTTTCTCCTCCACTCCTTAACAGTCTCATTCCTATTCTCCTCTATCACTGGTGACATGGAACAAAAACAGGTAATTTCTACACACTGGACACCTTTGCTTATATCCCATTCACATCCATAAACAATTTCCCTGAATTTCTTGTGAGTTCCTTTAATTTTTATTTTTTTTTCCTTTTGGCCACAGAAGCGCCGACTGCAGCTTTATGCACTGCAGTTTACAGCTGTACCCAGCAGGAATGTTGTACAGCTGGTCCAGTATATAACATCCTAACTTTCCTCTGCTGACAACCTCATTTTCTTATCCTCAGTCAGGTTATCTAGTCTACCTTCTCTTCAAACAAACCCAGCTAAAAAATTTGAACAAAGGGAGGCACTGCAAGCAACTGAAAAAACAGAAATATATCCAAACATTGCCATTTTTACCATTTTGAATTTTTTCCCTGGTAAGAAATTATTCCAAGCAGACAAGCAAGCCTTCTCCTGTCAGAGGTAAATGTACTGCATTTAATTTACAGGTGGTGTAAATTAAAGTCAGGAACTGACTAGTCAGATGAGGAAGCAAAGGAATCTGAAGGCATGAAAGTAGAAATACTGAAATTTCCAAGGGTTTGGTGTTTTTACTAGACACAGAGTTATCATAGTTTCAGGCTCACAGGTTTGCAAAAGGGACCTTGAAGGTGTGGGTCTTCAGGGATCACAGCAGCATAAATTTAAAATGGTATAAATAAGACTATAGCTGTCACTGTTCCTCTCTACTCTTTTTTCAGTGAAGACTTTGCAAGTCTAGAAAACCTTCTCATGAATATACAGAAGTTTAGGTTGAAAATTTTTTTTGGTTTATTTTCTTCCAGGCCTTGAGGAGTCTCAAAGTCCAGATTCTATAGCAAGAACAGCACGGATTTCAAAAAATGTGATTTTCCTATTACTGATCACATAATATATTTAGGAATAAGCTATTGTGGCTTCAAGACTCTCCTTAAGCCGCAGAAATACTACACTTTAACTACTCAGAGTTTCAGGGTAAAAATCCAGAAAAATTAGCATCTTGGCCCCTGGGAAGAAGACATTGAACTTTAGGCCTTGAGTTCATCAGAAGCCACCGATGTATCACAAATCAGATAAAATCCACAGTACTAAAATCCACAGTATCTAGCTGCTCTTTACCATTAATTATCACTGTATTTCTTCATTTCCCAGAAGATTTAGTATCAAAGTCATACTTAATAATGTTAGTACTTTCCACTTTGGACCACTACTTGATTCAAAGCAAATAAATGTTCTTCCTTTAAATGAAGGAACAGAAACACCGTAATGGTAAGTGTATTTTGGTTTAAAAGCCTTTTTGAAGACTCTGAGTCACAATTTGTAGATACAGATTTTTCTTATTCTAGGCAAGTCCTGGAATTTTAAAGGAATGTTTTAGTAATCAGAGTGAAACAGAGCATACTTGTGTAATCTATTTCTTTCCTTTACACACTCCTCCACACACATGTAACTAATCATTAGTTGCACTCTATTTCCCATATCTTGAATTCTGTTAACATAAGTATTTCTATTTCTTATTTAATTTTCTTTTTGAGATATTTACATTACTACTGTTGTTGTTGTTGAAATTATTCTGATTAAAGTCTGCCTAAAATTTAGACGAACTTATCCTTGACAAGATTTTAAATTTAGACCGCAAAACTCTCAATGTTAAAATTTTGGATGTTGAAAAAACTTACAGATTTGTAAGTGTGGTGCCAAAATGAGGAGAGCAGATGAAGAAACATGGTTGAATACTATATTAACTGACTACTTTTTATAGTCTTGGGGAAAGAGCAAGAAACAGCTGATTCTGCAGCTGGAAAAAATTACCCTGTATAACTGTGATGGCAATGGAAATCTGTTGTATTTTTATTTTTTGAAAGATAAAAGAGAAAGAAAGTGGTGTCTTATTGAGGTTGAGGAATGTCCACCCCCTAAAGATTTTTAAGATCAAATTTGATAAATATCCCTTAAGACTTATCTGCCCATGTGATTTGGGCTTAGACTGAAAGATCAATAAGCAAGCTCTGTATTGTGGTTCCAAAGCTGAATCTCCATGGTTCTATGTAAATGAGACATGAAGAGAACACCTTGACTGTTCTGAGTTTACTTGGGCTATCTATGGTTCTGCTTCCTGCCAGTTTATTGAACACTTTGTACAACATATTATGCTCTGGGATCCAGTGCATTTTGAAAATTATGTTTATTCTGTTAAGCTGAAGAAAGTGAAAGGAAGGAAAAGAAAAAAAAAATATAAACTCAGCAAACTTTCAACAGAGCCTGCTCACACACAAAGCAGAAATCATCATGCAGATTTATTAAGAAACATAGAAAACACATCATCTTTTGGAAAACACTACGCCTTGAATTGTTGAATCACTCTACATTTTAATGTGCAAATTTGTTCCCTGGCTTTTTGTTGAAAGGATCAGACCATTTGGCATTTTGTCTGAGACATAAATGCATTAGGAAGATGCAGTATAATTTATTAAAATGTATAAAGGGAACAAAGAATAGGATTAATTTTCTTCTTTTTTTTTAATTCAGGGGCACCACTAGGGCATTTAATATGGGTTAAACCAGATTCAAAGAGCTTTTCATTAGACATTTAACATAAATGACTAAGAGCTTAATCAGCACATACCATTTAAATGCATTGAATGGAGGAATTGGACTGTACATAGCATTATAATTTATAGAGTTTTGTTTTTGATTACATAAGGGAAATACATTTTTTATGCCTTAAAAGCATTCTTTTGTGATGTCAAAAAAAAAAGTATAGTATTATTGTTCAGAAAATGGTGTTTCAATTTGGTAGTGAAGCCTGAAGTCACCCAAGTGGAAAAGATAACTAGCAAATTCCTCAAAGTCCTGTAGTTTGTGGGTTTTTCTCTTCAACGCCTCCTTTTCTTCTGGGCCTGATAATGAACATTGCCTCTGCTTTCCACACTGTGTTGCTTGTACATTCTTTTTAATGGCTTTAAAAAATTGACTTGTGAATACTTCTGGAATGCAGTTTAAACAGAATTAGTGAGAGCATCGCTATGCTGGGCTTGCAGCATGGAAGCAGAGTGATCCTGAAAACGTATTTTGCTTCCTTTTTTCAATCATTTAGTGATAGTATAAAAGTAATTCAGTCCCCACTTAAACAATACCTGGGGTAACTCTGTGTGTATCATCTGTTCCATCAGAGATGATTATAGGAAATTAAAGTGCTGCAGAGGCAAAAGTGGCTCCCATTTTCAGGAACTTTATCAAAATGTTAAGGAAGGATAATATTCTAAAACGCTTACTTCTTAGCTTCTGTTTGCCTTCAGCAATACTGTCTATTACAATCGCTCTTCAAATTGCACTTGCTTTTCTTTCTAACAAAAGGCATTGTTTTTTTCCCTCTCTTCTCTTATATCTTTGCAGGAGACAATAAAGTATCTCTTCTTATCCAGAAACACTGAGAGTTCTTATCAGCAGAAAGGTAAGAAAAAGGAAATATCTCAGCAATGGAGATTTTTTTTTTTGCACTGTTTTATTTTTTTTTTTTCAGTAGGTCAGCAAAAGAAAAAGAAATTCCATTTTCTGAGATGCTATCCCTTATAGTTAGAAGGAGAGCTGGAAATCAAGATTAAGCTCTTATTCTCTGAGAACGCAGTCACCCTAAAATGCATACCTTCATCTAACAATTGCTGTTTCTTTTTTCCCTCTTTTCTTTCTGTCTTTCTTTCTCTACCTGTCTCTTCTTCATCATCTTCTTTTTCTCTACATAATAATTTAATTTTAATGTAAATTTTCAAATAGTGGATTTTCTCCTTCCTGACTGATCCCACCTACAGTACTGGAAAATCAGTAGTAAAAACCCACTTTGGGAAATGAAACATCTATTTATGCATAAACATACACAAACAAATACACATATATATAGCTATGGATCTATATAACCATATATATGGTTCAAAAACATACTCTTAAATATGTGTAAGTATATTATGTTTGTGTACATATATATATTTATGTGCATATATTTTTATGTATATAAGGATATGAAGAAGCTCTTTGGAGCTGGAATCCAGCTCCTGTTATGGAGGCTAGTTGTGTAATGCTCCCAGTGTCATCCATTTGCCTACATTTAAGGCAGTAATGAATTAAGTGGCATAACTGACACTTGCCTGGTGTGGCTGATTTTTAATTTCATCCTCTCTCTCAGGGTTATGGCTGTCCAGAACATTATCTTGGTAGTATTTTATTTTCATCCGATTAAATAGATACCTAAACTGGGAAGGGATTGGGGCTGGGGGTACAAAAATCAGTCGGTTGGACTTGGGCACAAAACATGGTAGGATCTGTACAGGTTCTTGCATCCTACCAGAGTTTGTTCCATTCTCTCAGATTCCTCACTGTGGACTCTTTGCCTTTTGCAGGGGTTCCATGGTGAACTCCTCCCTGCTCAGTCCTGCACAAGCATGGCACAGTGCTGGAGAAGGAGAGCTGTGCACATCTTCCCCATCCCCAGCAAACATCCCCGTTCCTTCTTTCCATCAGGTTTGGGATTACCAAGACAGTGAGTCAGGCTCCCAAGTAGCAGTTGTCTGTCAGACCAAGATTATGCTCCCCTGATAACAAAAGCCTAAAAGTAAATTCTCAATATTTGAACTAATTAAGCACTGGAAAGAAGTACTTTTAGATGAAGTTTCTTTGAGCCTATTTTACGCATTCATTGTGAGCAATTGCTCGTTAGAGTTGATAGTTTTTATCCATTATTTCTAGGGGATGTTTTCTAACCCTCAGTGTTAGATGTGTAAGCTAGGGCAAAAGAATCAAGGCTGGGCTGGATGTGGCTCTGAGCACCCTGGTCTAGTGCAAGGTATCCCTGCCCATGGCAGGGTGTTGGAAATAGATGATCTTTAAGGCCCCTTTGAACCCTAACCATTCTGTGATTCTATGAACACCACCTGTTGTCTTTCTTTATAGCCAGTACACAGTGACTGAATCGTCCTCACTGAACTTATCAGGGTAATGTTTAAATATGTTCAAAGAATCCCAGCTCTCGCTTGACTAGGGAAAAAAAAATAAGAAGGGAGTGGTGTTAAGAAGGGGAGAAATGTGAAAAAAAGCACATAGCTTTGCATATCAAAATAGAAATGTTCTCTTTCAGCATAAAGATACTCGCATCTTCAGCATTCCTACAGTAAATACGTAGAGGCTGACTACAAAAATCAGGTCCTGGAAATCTGATGGCCTTCAGAAGTGTCCAATTTCTCCAGTGGTAATATCTGAGAGCTTTAGCAACTTATCCAGGTTACCTGAATCACATCTGAATCAAAGACACTTCACTTGAAAGAGTTGTCAAAAGTAATATGATTGTTTTGGTCATGAATATTTAGAAAATAATTTTTAAAATATATTTAAAAGCCATCTGTGTCATTGATAAGTATAATTACATTGGCCTGTGGAAGACTTCCAGCTGGAGCAGGTGGATATTCCTGAAACAGACAGTATCCTGTAAGAAGGATCCATTCTGGGCTAGGGAACTGATGCCAGAATGATTTTTTGCTTTTTCTTTTATACCCCTCTCACACACTCTTTTGTAGTTTGATGTATTCTCAGTGCTTTTAGCCTGCATATTTGTAACTTCCCAAGGCTGATAACTCAGCTCAGCCCCACGGCACTGTTAAACCAGGAGAGCAAACATCCTGGGAGCCCCAGACACCAAGGGCCTCTCCAGAACACATTTTGGAACCTCAGACAGGCCCAGCCAGGGGGAAGGTTCCTTACAACGAGGGGTTCACTCGAGCCTCTCACTGGGAATCTTTGATAAATATGTGAATTTTGCAAGGCCTATAATTGTGTGTATTTTGGTGTGACAGGGGTACATGCATTTTCAGGGCATTCCACCTGGACCAAGTGCTGCACCCAGGGACCCTGAAATAAATACTGAGGTAAAAGCCCCTTTTCCCCATAAACTGTGTTTTGGTTTTAATTTTAAGACCAGGGAAAGGCAACAGAACAAATGTGAGAAGGAAACAGCGGAAGTGAGAGACCATAGTGCATGGACAACAACCATCACCACCGAGATGCACAACTCAAGGGGGTGAGGCTCAGAGTGAAGAAGCAAAGCTGAGCCTGGAAAAAGTGCTGGTGGGAAGAGAAGCATGGCTCTATTTTTTTATTTTATTTTATTTTTTTTTAATTAGTTTCTCCCCACTTAAGTCCATTTGGAACAGCAGTAGATTAATTTTCACCAAGTGGCCTGTTCTGCCTCTGATGGCAATTAACAAGTAATCTCCCTGTCTTTTTCTTTACTCACAAGCTTTTTCACCCCATTTTACTGCCCTGTCCCGCTGAATGAGGGAGCAGCTGACCAGAGCTCACTGCAATGACACCCACAGGTTTGTCCATCACCCACTGAAAACATCAGGTTGCTGAAGATAAGATGACCAGCTTCATGTGCTCAGCACTGAGTGCCTCTTGTGTGTTTTGATGAATTTGCTTAAGGATTCTGAGCTGGCATTCCCTTCGGGGACATCTGACGTCGTGACATGCTTCTGAAAATTACACCAGTCCCGCAAATTGCCTTGAGATTTTGAGTAAAAAATTAATTACATGAAAATGTGTTGCAAAATTTGACCTTCTTGTATTAAAGGATGTTATGCTGGTGAAAAAAAAAAAAGTAGATTTTTTTAGAATAAAAATTATTAAAATATTTTTTGTTGTGTGCCTAAACCTAAAACTTATGTTTGCAACTCATCAAGAAACTGAAAACTGTCAAAACCATCCATCTTGGGGTTGATTATGATGCTACTCATCACTCTTTGCTGTAATTTTGGGGGTTGAATGTTCTTTTTTCTTTGCTTGGGTTTTTTAATGGGTACATACCACACGTGTGTGTGTGTGCATTTTTGTCTTTGCTTGGCTCATAGTTGATTTTTACACTTGTCTTGGTAAATTATCAAGGGAACTCTTTAGAAATATGCTCTTTGTTTCTCCTAAGCACAACATTAGCAAGGGGTTTTGTCATTAACTTCACTTTTATGCATTAAAAGAGGGAGGGGAAGACACTACATTTTGTGATTTCAAAATGATTTTTCTCTTTTCTGCATATTTTTTTCTTGCTCATCACTTGGAATTTTTTTATTTTTTTTCAGTCCCATGTTGCTATTTTGTCAGTGATGACAATATGGAAATCCATACATATTGGTATTCCAATAGAGATTTGCCTAGCCAAACAGAAGCAAAAAATTACGTGAATACAAATGTATTAACTGCAAAGATAAATCACAACCCGCAGGCAACTTGAATAAGCTGAGGGAAGAGAGGAAAAGATGTGGGGTGGGGAGTGCAGCTTGAAACCAGCTGGAGTTGGAGGATGGAATATCACACAAAGAAGTCAGAAAACATTTATAAGCATAACTTTTTAGTATCACACTAGCAGAAAATGTAGAGTGCTTGACAAGCAAGCAGGCCCACAACCCCACTGCGTTGGAAAAGTTTTATCGTCTTTGGAAATCATCTGTGCTCATTGTCAGGCTTTACAACTCTACCTTGGTTTGGGGGTCTTTTTCTTTCTTCTTCTCCTTCTTCTTCTTCTTATAAAGGAAAAAAAAAAAAGTTTAAAAAATATGAACTTAGGAAAAGCCAATTTCATGTGCTGTTAATTTAATTCCCAACATAAAACCTTACTTCTTCTGATGGAAAATGAAATTACCCTTTCTACATCCGTTTTATCTGTCAATTAAATTCTTTTTTTTTTCCTTTCCTCCCCTCAAAGAAAAAAGAACATGAACATTATTGGTTATATTTTCTGTGCTTGCAACAAAATGAAAATGGGAAGAGGTGGCATTAACTACAGTAAGTACACAAAACCTGCTTGATTATCATGTAAAGATGCTGGAATGACAACCCCAGAGACTTTGAATCTCCTTTGTGAGGTTGTAGATGTCTAGGCTAATTTTCATTTTCCATTTGTCCTGGTATTACATGGCAAAGCAGTTTTAATAATGGGACTCTTCGCAGCGTTAACTATTAACCTTTCTATTTCGTGGTATCTTAAAGAAATGGCTTTTGGAGGCAGCTTTCCCTGCCTGAATCGCTATGTGAATAAAGATAGGAAAATGAAATGCATCTTTTGGGCAGAAAGAGGGGACATTCACTGTGATCCATTCTGTATGATTAATTTCAGGATGCTATTCGTCCCTTCTTTATGTTGTCATTATTTGACAGTTATGAAAAAATCACCTTCTTTGGTCTGGCTTAGTTATTACTTGTATTACCTTAAAGCTGACTGGAAAATAGTGTTTGAAAAAAAAAAATCAGCATTTCAGAATTGAAAAGAAAAAATATCGAGGCAGATTTTCTTTTCTTTGTGCTTTAAATGAAAGGCAAAAAAACCCCAACAAAACACCTTCCATGCCCAAAACAAACCAAAATTGATTATTTTAGTTTTTTAAGAACATCCCTAAAAAGAGAGACAAGCAGGTGCCATTTGTTAGGTAAATCCTAAAAAAATTGTAGAGCTCAACTATAATAGTTTGTCTTTTATATGAAGCTGTGAAATGTTCTAATCCTTATCTGGAGCAAAGATACCACTGATAAATTGAAAAAAAAGGCGCTTGTACCTGGAAGGTTTTTTGCAGGTTAGCTGGGGACTGGCAAGTGCCAGTGTTGGGTTGCTGAGGGGGTCTCTCCTGGTGAGTATTTTCTTTTGGCATTGCCACAACCCAACTTAAGATCCCCTTCTGCTTCTTACCTCGACAGGGGGGTCCAGGAGCAGCCCCCCTTCAGCTGTGTCAGCTGGGAGCTCAGTGGCACTGAATTCCATGAGTGGATTTAACTCTGATCCGAAGGGGTGAGAGATTTCTCTTTCCTGTAACGTTTTTAGAGGAGAATAGCTTGGAGGCTGTGAGCCAGAGGGATGAGCAAATATGTGTCTTAAAACCTCTGCAACCAGATTTGCCAGAGGACATCTGCTGCCTTTTCTCTTAGAACAATTTTCAAGGAGGATATTCTCCTCTTTTTCTTCACTGACCTTGAGAAGAAGGGCAAGTGAAAGCCCCACACGTTCTGCTTGCACCTGTAAGAGTTTGGGAAAGCTTAGTGTGGAGTTCTTTGCGTCTCTCAGGGGTGCAGTGAGGGGTATTTCGTGGGTGAACTTCCTCCTACCTGGAGAGTTTTTGCTGAAAACTCTCATTACAGCTGAATGTATCTGAGAGTCTAAATAAATGATACTGAATTTTTTTATCCATCAATATATACATAGTCAACCAGAACTGTTTCAGTTCTGTCACAGCAGAGGCATCTGAGGCATGAATCTCCTCACAGTGACATATGCAAAAACCAAATACAATTTGGTTAAAGTCAAAACTAGTATTATACCAGAGGAGAGTGATTAAGTGAAAAATCAGGCCGATAGCCTGAAAAGTGCCTGTAAATATGTATATAGAACATCACTTTTTTTTTTTCTGTAGCTTGACTACATACCCCTGGAAGGCATTCAAATCATGCACTTGCAGTTATTTGTTACTCCTGAAATGATTAAAGTAAATCATATTGTTTGATATGAAAAATATGTTGTACCCACGCTTCTATTTTTCTCACTGCTCTGCCCTCCATGCTGCATTTTGTAGCGTAATCAAAATGCAAAATACATTTTGAAAAATTAAATGAGAGACACATGTGTGAATCATGAGGTTTATTTGCATGTTTGGCCCTTCAATTCATTAGGGATTTTAGTTTTTCCAGGAGGGAAACTGTCACATTTACATATTCTTAGACAGGCATGCAAATACTAGTCAGAAACTATAGTTTATTCAATGCATTACAAGCTCCTGGGCTGCAAAACAGTAATTTCAGTTCCTGAGTAATATATGTTTTTGGAAATCTGGCATAATAACGCTGTATCATAGTATTGCCCACTAGGACCACTTATGATTTTGTCAGGTTTTCCATTATCGACCCTTGTATTCTGGGCCACGCACATTGTATGCCAGCCATATAAATTTGTTATCTGACATGCATGGTCTCAGTCCCAAAGCAAATTTCTTTTGCAAATTTCACAAAGAAAAATCATGGCAGCTTATTCAGAAGTTCCAGCTGAACCAGAGGGGACACAGCACCAAGAGCAAGAAAACCAACTAGCACAAGTCCTTTATGGCCACTTCTGTGTTTCTGTGATCTAATGTGCTGCAGAGGTTTTGTTGGAGTCTAGGAAAAGCTTGGGAACTTTTCCTGCTTCTCTGAGTGTTTGTTTTACCCTCAGAGCTCCACAAAAAAGGCATGGCCTGCGAACCAAGCTCATGGGAGCATTTGCCTCCACTTCTGGATGAGCTGAGAGCACCAAAGAAATGAGGAGATGTTGTTTAGTGTACCACAGAATGTGTAGTTGTAGTTTTTAGGTTTTGCTATATATATTATATGAAGCCAACCTGGACATTCTAGAGTGTCAGCTCCTTCTTCTTCATCTTCTTCTCTCTTCTCCTTCTCTTCCTTTTTCTCTCTGACATGAGTTCCTGTGATTTGCTAATTGGTAGATAGAATTTAGTGTAGAGGAGACGTCAATAAGGTTGATATTTACTGGTTTTGGGAACAAAATAAGATACATAAAGTTTTCTAACTGGTTGATAATAGATAAAAAAGCTACCTTCTGGTAGCCATTGCCATTCTGTCCTTGTGTTCTTGGAGGTCACAGCACAGTCTGTGCCTCTGAAACTCTGATAAGAACAAGAAATAAACAAGCTTTGAAACAGAAAGAAGCCTCATCTCATCTTTTCAGGACATGAGACACTGAAACAAGGAACAGAACCGGGCCAGATGTCAGGGTCCAGAGAAGAACACCTCCCCCCTGACAGGTTTGCTGCTGCAGATAGAAACATGCAGGCCAAAGAGCACCCACAATGTAAATACACTGTTGGTAGCACCCATCAAGTGGAAAAGAAGCATCTGTCACCTATATCAGAAGTGGGGCATGGTGATTTACATGGCTTTGCTTAGCATGAATTCATAAAGTGGTGTTACAGGATGGAGATTACTTCAAGGTATACTGAAGTAAATAGTTTACATCAGCCGACTTCCCCTTCTCCCTCTCCCCAATCTGATGAGGAGTTTATTGTTGTTGGGTGTTCTTTGGACCCTGACTCCTGGCCCGGCTGTGTTCCTTACTTCAGTGTCTCATGTCCTGAAAAGATGAAACAAAGCTTCTTTCTGCTGTTTCAAAACTTGTTTATTTTTCTCTCTTATCAAAGTTTCAGAGGCACAGACTGTGCTGTGACCTCCAGGAACACGAGGACAGAATGGCAATGGCTACCCAAAGCAGGTAGCTTTTATATCTGTTATCAACCAGTTAGAAAACTTTACGTATCTTATTTTGTTCCCAAAACCAGTAAATATCAACCTTATTGACGTCTCCTCTACACTAAATTCTATCTACCAATTAACAAGTCACAGGAACTCATGTCAGAGAGAAAAGGGAAGAGAAGGAGAAGAGAGAAGAAGATGATGAAGAAGGAGCCAACACCCTAGAATCTCCATGTTGCCTCCATACAGTATATACAGCAAAACCTAAAAGCTACAACTCCACACTCTGTGGTACACTAAACAATCATCTCCTCATTTCTTTGGTGCTCTCAGCTCACCCAGAGGAGCAGGAAAAGTTCCAAGGTTTTTCCTGGACTCCAACAATTGTAAGTGCTAAAAATTCCCGTGGGTAAATTCATGGTTCGAGACAAGGTTGCCACTGAGGTCAAGAAGCCACTGCAGCAAAAACAGCTCACCAGGATGATATATGTGCCAAAGGTTTCTTTAGCCAGTGTCAGAGAAACAGTGTGATTAGTGTCACACAAGGTGCTGCTTTCAGGTTCCAACCTTGATGCCTCAGGACACATTCACATTTACATTTATTCACTGTGATCCGTAGCCTGGGTGAGGCTTCAACACACGCTCCTGTTTTTTTCAGCAAGTGAAGAAAGTTAAAATGTTTATAATGAAAAACTGAACTCAGACACGATGAAGATAGATATCTTTATAGAAATTCATTGGGAGTGCATATTGATTGAACCATAGGGACTGAATTAACCAATACACTCTTTCAATTAATACTAACAGGTAGGAAAAGCTGACCTATGTGTAATCTTTTCTTTTCTTTGCACTAAAATATTAAGGACAACAATATCTGCTGCAAGCCATCACAGGAGCTTTGCAGCTGCCCTAATCTCATTTTCACTAGACCATTTGGGGAACTGAGACCAGATGATTGCTCCCATTCACAAAATTTATGTAATACATTGGCATAAAAGCAACTGTGTAGACTTTGAGTTCTAGCTGTGCAATCAGGAAGGCTGCACAGAACCTCTTGACATGGCTAGAGGGGACAAAATTGATGGCTACTGGACTTCTGATATGTGTTTTAAAAGAGGGTTTTGGGGTTTTTTTCCCCCCATAGAAGCATAAATAATAAAGTGCTCATGCTTTTCATACATCACAATTTCTGTCAGATTTCTTAGTGTGTTGAGGAGGTATGTGTGCTGAAATCTGCAGTCCCCTAAATCCACATAGGTACCAGAGACTGGAAGGTTTTTGAGGGGGCTATTGCAATCTGTCACACTCACAATCCATGGATTTAGGATTTCTCTGGGCATGGTTGTGGAGTGCTCCAATGACCTGTTATCAATGACCCGTTATCAATGACCCGTTGTCAATGACGTGTTATCAATGACCCATTATCAATGACACGTTGTCAATGATGTGTTATCAACGACACGCAGACCCGTGGGTGGATTGTAGACATTTGAGCTGTGCCTTGCAACCCACAGTGTGGTTCTTTGAGGGTTTGCTAAAGGTGCTCAAGGTCTGGGCACTTTGACACAAACAACTCCTAGGAATTATGGCTGGACAAAATTTCCCTACAGTGAGGTAATGATCCTGCTATAATCCAAACACAACTTAGCCCCCATGTGCTTGCATGGGAAACAATGCCAGCATAAAGGAATGGCTCAAGAACATTTCTAAACTCTTGGGAAGGTTTTACAGGTTTCTGTGTTGCAGTGCCTAGACAGATGTGGCAGCCTCATTTAGATGGTGAATGTCAGTGCTAATAGGTTATGTACTTTTCGTCAGGGATCAAGAAAGGTACCTGAAAGAAAGGGTCTTGATCAAATGATTTCTATTCTCCTTTATTTTATGTAAAGTGTAGCAGCACATTATCAAACAATTATCTGAAATTCACTGATAATCTGGATTTACATAAATTACAATAACACGAATTTGGAGAGGCAATATAATCCATTAAATACCACGGGAACACAGCATTTTGGTTGCAGCCCCAATTCTGCTCTTCACCTGATGGATGGCCATAGGCTGTTCATCGTTTCCCCTTCTATTTCTGCCTTGTCTTTTTGTAATTTTATATTGTTTGTGAAGAGCTCTTCACAGCTTGGTTTATCACTAACTATTGTGTAGACACAGTCTACCAGAAAAGCCAGCTTGGATGAGACATTTAAATTCTGTTGCAATAAAAAGAAATGTAAGACAGGTTATTTTATAGACTTACAAGAAGATAACTGTCTTTTTGGACAAGTAAAAAATATTGCCCATGGTCCCAAATCCCAGCTTTTTTCAAGATAAGTCACTAGCAGAATGTTCTATATATTCTTCCTGCCTTATTCTTCTGTGTTGGATTTATTCTAGTCACATGTATGGGTTGAGAAATATACAAAAAAAAAAAAATGGTGCTTTCATTAAGATTAGAAAACTGCAGCCCTTAAATCATTCATTTATGCAATTTTAACTGTTTTTAACTAGCACAAAATAGCTCATTGGAATTATGCAAGTATAGATCATTTTAATTTGAATCATTGTGGAATCATAAAGGACTCCGTTCTTTAATTTTGTGCCTTCAAGACAGACACTTTGATTAAAAAATAATAAAGCATGAGAGCTGGAGGGTCCTTGCAGGTTCTTCCAGCTATCATGGATCCCTGATCTTTGGTACTAATTCTTCTCATTAATATTAATAAAGGGCTGATAGGCCATCTCAAAGCATAGTACAAACCCCATGCAATTAATTGCTTGTGGTGTTTTTATGCTTATTTTGCACAATGAGAGGCGATGCCTCAGGAGTCTAAATATCAGCTAATCGATAAGATGAAATTCACTGGAAATGAGCCCTTCAACTCCCTTTTTTCATAAAATCATAGAATCATTTAGGATGGAGAAGACCTTTAAGATCATCAAGTCCAGCTGTCAACCCGATACTACTAAATCCACCACTAAGATATATCCCCAAGGGCTACGTTTACAGATTTTTTAGGTACTTCCAGAGATGGTGACATCACTGTTCCCTGGCCAGATCCCACCTGTCTGCTACCTCCTTAGCTACTTGTAGAGAACAAGAAGTTGTCCCTTAAATCTCCTTTTCTCCATGCGTATGTTGTATGATATATTAGATGGATGGCCCCGAAAACATAGGGCAATATCAGTTCAGGTTTTCCCTAATAGATTTCCAAATCTCCTGTAACACTTGGGGTGATGTTCTCTCTGGTCATGTAGTCCATAATATAAAGGGATGCTTGCATTAATAGTAGTATTCAATTTCCTGAGCTCTATAGACATTTGATGCCATTTTAGACTTCCAAAATTTTCCATGGTCTAGTAGGGGTTCCTGGGGGACCTCCAAATAATGTGAGGAACTTATATTTAGGAAATTAGAATATAATCTACAGATTTCTATGAACTGTTGAAATCAAATAATTGTTTTAAATTCTTGTATGTTTTTCTATAGAGGTATCATCAAAACGCAGACAAAAACAAATTCTAGAGATTTACACATCTGGTTTGATCTCATTTTATATCATGATTTTTATAGCTGTCAAAGTGGTACACACTAATATGCAAACCCTTCCTTTTACTGTGGTCAAAAAACACAGTCCAGATTACAATAGATTGTAATTAAAAAAAATAATTTTTCTAGTCTATCAAATGGGTTTCTGTCATCTGAAACAGTGTACATTTAATGCAGCATTTTGAGGAATATTCCAGAAACTGAGGCATTACCTCTAGTCACATTAAAATTAATTTGCCTTTTTTCCTTAGATCTTAATATTTTGTCTTTCATTTTTGTTAACAATTTTGCTTTTTAATCTTCTTTTACTGTACATTCTCTTATTTCTGTCTTGAATTGTGACTTTGCAAAACTGGGTTTCTTATTACCAGTTGGATCAGAATAGCAGATCTAAGAGATAAGTTTCTAAATAACTTTTGTGCCTTACTCTACATTCTTATGTGGAAGAAAGGCTGTTTGGGTTTTCTTTCTCAGTGACACATTTTTCAGCACACTGAAGGATTTCTGTACTCTATGTACCTGACCTGGTGCTTGGAAAAGTCTTCTTTTACTCTTCAAACATTGCACCACCCCACTGTCCTTAAGTTTGAAATACAGGGAGATTATAGCCCAAAACCAGTTTTACTTAGCAGCGCTTTTTTTATAAACCTTCCCAGTTTTCAGCAGGATTAAAACCAATTACATATTGTTTATGTTGGAGTCCAGGAAAAGCCTGGGAACTTTTCCTGCTCCTCTGGGTGTTTGTTTTATTCCCAGAACTCCTCAAAATATCTTAGCCTGGGACCTAAGCTTGTGGGAGAAGCTCCCTTCACTTTTGGGAGAACTTGAATGCACCAGAGAAGTGAAAAGATTTTTGTTTAGTGTACCACAGAGTGTGTAGTTGTAGTTTTTAGGTTTTGCTGTATATATTAATATGGG
>VZRF01005164.1:79011-105462 GCA_013396875.1 Vireo altiloquus | reverse complement strand
TTGAAACAGCAGAAAGAAGCTTTGTTTCATCTTTTTAGGACATGGGACATTGAAATAAGGAAGACAGTCGGGCCAGGAGCCAGTGGGGTCTCAGCACCCCGACATGTTTATTTTTAAATTGAAAAAAAAAAAAAAAAATGGAGAGAGAGAATGAGGAGACAATACAGAAAAATTTGCATAGGGTCCTTTCCTTCTCCTTTCAGTGCTGCTGCTTTTGTGAGCTAAAATGCTAGCATTTAGATTCCTTTTATTCCCCACTTCTACATAGCAGAAAGGTGATTGCAGAAGGAAAGTAGATGGCAGAGCACCATCAGTAGAGGCTTTAGAACAGGTTCCTGCAAATTTGGACATGCTAGCTATGCTGCTGTGTGGCATCCCTCAATTGCATGTGGTTACTCATGGTTTTGGTCAGCAAAATATTCCAGGAAAATGAAAGCTTTTCTCCCATCCTGAACTGATATACAAAGATGACTTGCTGACACTACAGAACAAAAAGGGAAATGGTTTGGCTTTTGTTTGTTTGTTTTTAAATACAAGTATAACACCCTACTAAATTGTTTGTATTGGTGTGAATGTTTAACCCCAGCTGGCAACAAAGTACCACATTCTTTGCTACCCTTCTGCCCCCTGATAAGGACGAGAATTGGAAAAATGAGGTAAATCTCCTGAACTGCGATAAGAACTCTTTTATAACTGTAAAAAATACATGACAAAATAAAAATATATTATGTAATACTATTGATTGTCATGAAAATGGGAGAGAGGAATAAAACCCAAGAGAAACAACTGATGCACTACAGAATTTCTCACCACAGACCAATGTGTAGCCCATTCCCAAGCAGTGATCTGTCCCATCTGGACAGCTCCCCCCAGTTTATATACTGGGCATGCTTTCGTATGGTATGGAATATCCTTTTGGCCAATTTGGGTCATCTGTCCTGGCCTTGTTACCTCACTCCCTCACGGCTTCTTGTGCCTCTGCTCACAGGCAGAGCAGTCCTTGAATTAGAATAAGCACTGCTGAGCAACCCCTGAAACATCACTGGCTTATCAACACTATTCTCATACAAAATCACAAACACAGCGCCATTACAGATAGTAGGAGGAAAATTAACTCTATCTCATCTGAAACCAGGTCAGCTGAGGATGGCCAGATGTGGGGATGTGGTCTCACAATGTAGAATGACCAAGAATGTCCCCACTGTCTCGTCATTTTTATTCAAATAGATGTTTTTGGGCTATTGTGCCTACTGGTATGGATGGTGTTTAAAATAGAATTCACTCTGACAAAGAATCCCTACAGTAAATTTTTATTGCTGTTCTGTTGTTGGTTTTATGTTGCATCCTGGTGCAAAAAAATGGATTTGAAGGAGATCAGGCTGTGGTTGTTTCAGATTGCGACATTTTGGGGCCTGCAGCAAAGGGTTGTTCAGTTTCATGTGGCTCACAATAACTGGTTAAATCCTGCAGCTGTTCCTCTGGGCCTTTTACAGCTGGGTGAAGTATTTTTAGCATGAGAAAAGTACATTTTTATGCACACCTCTACCTGTATTGTTTTATCAACAAGTATGAATTTATAAGGTCAAGTCTCATCCTTCAAGTAGTCTTCGTATACACATGCACACATGAAAGAAAATGGTTTTAGGAAATGTCAGAATGCTTTATATCAACATCTTCAGAATGAACTGGAATGTTTCATTTCAAAATGTCATTTTCGTTTTGAAATTGATCTTTTTAAAGGGTAAGAAAAGGAGAGAAAAAAAAAGTCTTAAATAACTTCAAAGTGTAACAAAACATTTTCCAATTTGAACGAAACTTCCTGGCATACAAACCCAAACCCATTGATTTATTTCTTTTCTCCTTACCACTGAACTCCAAAGTCAGATATTCTCAGAAGACGAATGTTTTACTCATATTCCAAACCAGTGGTCAGCAAAAAGTGCAGTTTTTGTTTTCTTTGTGCCTGCACATAGGATGTACCTTCAGGTGCATCTTTCACAGCTGGAGGTGGCAGACATGGCTCCAAGGCCATGTAATTCCTTCCCCTGCTCTGTTGAGAGTGATGGAAGGCACTCTCAAAGTGCTATAAAATGAAATTTTGTCCAAGGAAGATCTGTAAAAGTGGGAAAAGTACAATTTTACCCTCTGTAAGGAGAATCCACTGTAAGGCAGAAAATTCCAGGGATTTCATCATGTGGAAGCATATAGATTTTCTCCTGATTTTTCTTTTTCTTGGATTCTGGATTGCTTGGAATCCACTTGATTCATCAGGGCAATAAACAGCCCCACCAGACATCCCTTCTAATCAGCAGGCTGGCAAAAGCCAAGAGTTAACTACAAATTACTATTGCCTTCTGGTTCACTGTGCATCCTGATGAGGTCATGAGTATAAAATTCTTCTTCGTTTTTCAACTATTATTATGTAAAGATTTTTTTTTTTTCCCCACAAGTCCAATATTGCAAAAAGTACAAGAGAAGACATTGCAGGTGATAAAAGGTGGGCCAGTCTGGCCTCGATTCTAACTAAAAATAAAGAAAACATTATCTTGAAATTAACTCAAAGCTTTTTACCTTGTGAGTCCACTTATTCTATAAGAGTCTTGGGCTGAAACATAACATCTGGAACAAGTTCTTTTTCATGTCATTGTCATTTGATGCAGCTGATATTAACAGCCTGAACAAGCCAGGCAAACAATTACCTCTCTCTTTCAGGCTCACTCACAAACTCTTTTCTCCGATGTCATTAACCTACCCAGCTATTATGAAGGACTTGTCACAGCTAAACTCTGACTTAAATGTGCCATTCATCATACCCTAAGAATATATCAACAAAGAATTAGAAGCTAAAAATACTACTAATGGCAATTAGTGCAGTTTCATGCAAAGTGGGTCTTGCAACATATTTCCTAGTTTTGATAAAATAAAGGTCTGGCTGTTCAGGTCTGGGATGTGTGTTTCAGCACACTCACATTTAGTATCCAATGACATTTTAGTTAAAACAAATAATGGAAAAACTAATTAAGCAAATAAAATAGATTAGTTCTAACTACCTGAATAGACTTGTGTTACAGAGAAGTTTGTTTGTTTGTTTGTTTGTTTTCCTTAAATACCTGTGTAGTATTTCTCTTTCATACACCCAGATTAAAAATAAGAATTAAAGGAAAGTTGGTGTGGTATGAGAAATCATGCCCAAGGGTGGCAAACCAATCTAAATGGTTTGGATGGGGCTTGTGGCAATCTGGCCTAGTGGAAGGGATTTGAACTTGATGTTTTTTAAAGTCCCTTCCAGCCCAAACCATTTTGTGATGCTACGGTTATGGTTGAACTTGATGATCTTACAGGTCTTTTCCAACCTAAAGGATTCTACGATTCTATTATTATAAAAGTTTATTTTTGGTCTAAGCTCTTTCTTCTCCTGGTTCCCTCATTTGCTGTGTACATTACACACTGATTCATTTGATCCCTCTCCGGGCTGATTCAGTTAATGTATTTTGTAGTAAAATATATTCAATTTATTGTCAAGTTTCAAATGAATGCGAATGATAAACAAATAAAGAGGGAGGAGATCATTTCACTTTCAGCAGTAACAAGCCATTTAAACTTCAATGAATGTTTTCTATATGTTTGAATTCAGTAGGATAATTTGGCATCCAAAATAGTTAAATTATTTACTGAAGCTAAAGTCAATGCCTGTAATGTAAGAAAGCTTTGAAATTTTTGTTTCTTTGTTTTGTTGGGTTTTTTCCTTTGTGGTTCAGGAAGTCACATTATACAAGAAAATAATACCAGTTAAACTGGATCCCTAAGAAACTCTGAAATCAGTTCCCAAGGAGCCTCCAGAGGCAGTTTGTAGCTAACTAGAGGTGTATCCAGCAGATTTCTAACTAGGGAGAAGATGCAAAAGATAATGACAAAAATCACTATAGTAAAAAAATATTTACAGAAAAAAAATCTGATTAATCCCCCAAGATATCATCTCCAAAGCTTTAACCAAATCCTTGGACAAAAATTAATTTTTCTGCCATTATCCACAAAAATCTCATTTTACAACAAAGAATTATCATAGGAGGAGACTCCAGAAAGCCCAGATGTGTTTCATCCTCTCATGAGAATTACTAACAGGACCCCACTGCGACAATACTTGAATGAACAAACCCTTTCCTCAAAGGACTTGCAATTCAAATAAGTAGGGATAGGGATGCAGGAATAATAATATGAAAAATTTTGAGAGGAATCCTCAAAACAGTGAATGCTTGCACAGTTCATATGCCGTGGCACAAGTGCTCTGACTTGGTAGATATTTACTCAAGAGAGATGAAAAGTTATGATAGAATTTACTGAGTTGGAAAGAACCCATTAGGATCATTGAGCCCAACTCATGGCCCTGAGTTTTACAGAATTTCCTGCCCCACACCCAGTGGGTTGAAGAACTTTCCTCACCCTCAGCAATAGGGGCAGAGAGGGTGGTGTGATCATCTTTCCCAGTCCAGTGGGTTAATATAGATTAGTTTGTAGCTTCCATTAATATTCAGAGTCGTGATTTAAGGCAGCAGATATCTGAAAACACCATGGATTCTTCCAGACCCAGCACAAAGATAGGACAGAAAAATACAGAAGGCAGATTTCCTCAAATCCTGCAGTGAAATACCAAGATGCCTTCAAGTTGAAGCCAGTAAAATTTGGTGTTTTGATGAAATGAAGAAAATTCCCACAAATTCCATGGCAGTTATAACAGAGAACAAGACCTCCTTTGCCATTGGCAGTTTTGCCCGGCTATATTTTGGAGATTTTTCCATCATTAATTTAAAGGTATTAAATGAACAAAGATCAACAGAAATAGCAATAAGAGGCACTGGCAGTCGCTGGGGCTGTAATTCAGAGTTTGTCACAGTTAGCCGAACAATAAGGATTGTACTTCAAGCAAGGAATCACACACAACCTATCTGTGGTTTAAGCCACGCTTCTCCCTTTCTTAACCAGTTATTTAAATACAAATTCGTGATTAGACCCACATTCCTTAAGGATCAAAAGTGCCTCCATCCATGCATATTTGTCACCATTAGCATCGAGACCCATCGGAAATGGCCAACAAAGCGCGGGTTCGGTGAGGGTTCGGTGACGGCGCGGGGTTGAACTCCAGAGCTCCGCTGGCAGCTACTACCACTCAGGCTGCTCCTGCCACGTGTCCTGATAAAAACAAGGCAAGGAGCAAACTCCTTTTTTGATAGCCTTTATTAAAATTCAGCTTGGGAGGAGGCCCATGGGGTTGCGCCTCCCGCCACTGCTCCCTTGGTCTGCTGTGGAGGAGAAGATTCCAGTGCCGCTTTGTCGATCTTCGGCAGAGCTGGGCTGCAACTTCACAGGAGTCCAAGAAATGTCCCTCTTTGCTGGTTCGACGCCTAGGGTCTCATCTTGGCTAAGTTCCCTTTAAGTGATGGTGACCGCTTTGAAAACCTTAGGTTTCAAAGGTTAGGAGGTTAGGGTTAGGAGGTAGCTTGACTTGTTGCTGACCTAGGGGTCATTACTCTTATTTCTTAATTGTTCGTTAGCTCATTGTTTTGGGGTATTCTTCTCACTGGCCAGTACAGGTTCTTTGGGCACTTACTTCCTTCTTCACACACTCCATTCCAGGGCACAGCCGCCATTCTAGGGAGCAGTGGAGGCATTCCCGACGGGGAAAGGGAGTACAGGGACAGAACTGGCACATACAATTGGGTAGGTAACAGGGAAAGTAACAGGTTTAACATGAACTGGGGGCAGGTGACAAAAACCATACGGATAACGGAGTGTATAACGAAACGGACAGGGTACTTAACATGGACTATTTAGTACATAAAAGATAGTGGGGTACATAGTGACAAACATTGGGGTGCTTTAACAAAAACAATAGACTTAATTAAGAGGGTAACATGAACATGAACATAACAAGAACTACATGGATAAATACTGAGGTAAATAGAAAAGAAAGCAACAGAAGAATTTTATTCGTAACATGTCCCATCTGTTTTACACCTACAGGCTGATAGGCAGGGGCACGAAGTCTCAGTGGTCAGTGCTGATGGTCATACCTGCCTTGTACGTTCTGTGAGCAGGTGTGAATTACCTCAGAAGCTGTTGGATTGGCCGTGCAGTGCTTGAAACAGCTGCAAGGGGTCCCGGGCAAAGCGTAGCAGTTGTAGTGAGAAAACTATTAGCATATGCATGAATAAGTGGGTGTGAAAATGCTGGCTAACAGCATGCAGTGTGTACTGCATTCCAGCTGAGTAGGTGTAAAAAAACACCCTCTTGACGGAAGAAGTGTGAATTTCAGGGAGACAAGCCTGATGAAAGATAAAGATTTGTGTTTGTTTCATTTGTTTAGATAAAGGGCCTTGTACTTTTACGGTGTTATTCTGTCATAATTAGGTGAATTTTGCCCCATTTTAAGGCAAATAAAGCAAGCAAAAAACAACAGGACAGCAACTGAGTAGGACTGAGAATCACAATAGGTTTTGAACCGGCTCTTTGAGGTCAAGAATGTAACTTTCTCACTGGTAATACTCATCAGAACTTCAGTGCCTTCACCAGGCTACACAGAGGTCATGGCCCAGACTTCTGTATGGCTCTTTGTTGTATGTGCCTGTTAAGACTACCACTAAAAATCGAAAGAGAAACTGAGCCATCCCTTTGCTGGAGATCATAACTGTCCACTAAAAAAGGACACTTAAAAATTCTGCTCCTGGGCACTTGAGGGCATTTCACATTTCAGCCGTTCACAATTTATATTTATTTGAAAAATTGTGTTGCTCGGCAGTCTTTTCTAATAGCAATATAATGGTATTGCAGCTGGAATTTAATGGTACACTATTACACTTCAGGGCAACCACAGCACGAGTGTATCAATTCTGGGATGAGTCAGTGGTGAAAAAGCAATATTGAGGTCATATTTTTCCTCTTTCTGTACATCAGTGAGACAGAGGTATAGGACTTTTGGCAGAAATTTAAAAGATTATTTTTCGGTGATCTAGTTTTATTCCAGACAAATTTCTATATCTCTTATTTGAAGGTCTGCAGTTCTACCGTGTTCTGTTCTCTGACAGGCGCTGTTGCAGGGATATCAGAAGAGTTACCAACAAAGCAATAAATGACATGATCTTCTACCTCATTTGCCTTGGTTTTTAGTATAACTTTTCAGCATTCCTTGAAACTTATTTTCTGTCAGAGACAGAGTGAACACGCAGTTGACACAACATGTTGTGGAAAGCAATAAGACTTGTTGGTTCAAAAGCTCACTTTTAATCCAGAATTTGAGAAAATATCATCCCTTTTGCTATTAAACTTTAGGTTTTGCAGCTGATAGACATGTCGTTTTTAAAATCAGACCAAATCAGATGTATTCCGTGTTTTGCTGTAGGGGTTCTTGCTTCACAACCTCATTTATGGAGAAAAGGCATCAGACTATGAGACTGGCCATGCTGGATCAGACCAGAGGTTCACATAAGTCAATATTCCCTAACTTCCCAGAAGATGATAATTAAAGCAAACCAGAATAACAAGAATGTCTGTGTACATTTTCCTGGTGCACTCTTATAGCCTTCAACTCTTAGTGACTTGGAAATTTCTTGCACTAGTGGTTACATATTTCTATTTAGTAGCCTTAGGTGAATTTTTCTTTAATTTCTTTATGTGACAATTTCTCGAATCCATGTAACCTATGAACTGATAAAGAAACAGCAAATTTTTCTACCATGTTGCATCTATCTGACAGTCCATATACATATAGCTATTTGTGTATATATAGCTGTAGGTATAAATAAATACTATAAAATAGCAGTTACATAGGAAACAGAAAAGGATTATATATTATTGCCATTGCTGCAATAATCTCCTTCCGAGAAAAATTAGAAGGAATTGCAAAATCTCAAGTCAACTTCTTGCCAAAAATAATCACAAATCTCTACAGGTTTGATAAATTTCATTACCTTGCACTGATCTGCATGAAGTTGTTTAACTTGGGAAAGCAGTCATCACCATTCAGAGACTCACAGGGAGGGCATATTTTTGCAGTCTACAGATTAAAGTCCTTATCTAAGTGGCTAAAGATCTTCAGCAACTGTCAAGATCATTCTAATTAATTGTATTTTGGAAACCTATCAATGAATAGCATAAATAAATAGTGTTGCAAACAGATAAGGCATTTTAAACCTTTTCTTTTTCAGAAGAATACTAAAGTTAAAGTCTACTTTATTTCCTTTCACTCTACAGAATTTGCTGCCTAATAGCTGAGCTTCAAAGATGGAGATATCTAAGTACCAGGACAATAGAAAACTATAATATTCCCCTGATTTATCATAGTTTCTGTTGGCACAAGACCACAGGTCTGAACTGAACTGACAGTACAGGGTCTCTGAAATGAGTACAGAAGTCCAAACTGTGTAACAAACAACAGCTTTTATATTACTTGGGACTAGTGAAAGTTTTAGGGCACTTGCAAAACTTAACTGGGAAGTCATGTAGAGGGGAGAGGTCATGCAAAGGAAATGGGGAAAATGAAAGTGCTAAGGGGGCTGAAAACTGGAGAAGAGGAGGAATCCTCCATAGCACATCCCTCACCTCTCTGCATCAGGACATAGTCAACTTTTAACTCCACCTCATGCATTCCTCTTGAGAAGGACTGAAGCTTTCAACAACTTGCAACTCAGAGTAAAAAGCAGGCGCAGTAAGTTTTCTGAATAACAATTTTAGCTCTAAAGGGCTTTTCTGTACTAATTTTCACTATGTGCATTGCTACAAGTACTAATAAGAAAAAGGGATTAGGCTTTTCTTTAGACTGTTAAACATTAATTAAAGTAACAATGAAGCCTTAGTTTCAAACACAAGAGATACTGTTCCCTGTTGCACTAACAACATTTTGAGTGTAATACTATCAAGAGAGAAGATTTCTATCTGTTGGGTATAAAATAAACCAAAGCAAAGCAAAATGAAATTTAATCAGATCATATCAATAAAAAATAGACTTAAGTGCACACATAAAAACAGGGAAATTATTATGAATTTCAAATTTTGGCTGCAATGATTCCCCTCCTCCATTTTTTTTCAAATGTCATCCCTAATTCTGTATTGTATCATGCCATCACAAAGACATCCATTTAATCAAAAGCCTTCTGCACCTGGGACACTGATAGTCAATATGTAGTAAACAACCCATGTCTTCCAATCTAAAGTGGGGACACTGTGTTCCAGAGAGATCCATTGATCTCAAATGGCAGAGTTTGTCGTCTTTTGTGAAAAGAATCTTTCAAATAAAGCTACTTGAGTGTTTGAAGGTGTGAGCACTTTGATGTTTCAAAGCCTCAATTATTTAGGTACCACAGAGCTGAGCATTGTGTATCTGCCAAAGTCTCGTTTAAAAAGCTCAGATGGCTAAGATGTCATGTTCTTTTCAAAGTCTTCTGGTGACTGAAATTAAGAGAAAAGCCCTTTCATTTCAGTGACTCCTAAGGCTCTCTCAGCAGCCACTCTGTTGTGCTTCAGCATGACACCATTAAATGCTTGCTTGCAATTTGAGTACATTGTCAACAGAGCAGATGGATTCTAACTAAGGAAGTGGTATTTATGCTGATAGACTGTGGTAAAAGAAAAACAAACAAACAACCCTCCCCCCTCTAGCTTCTGGTGTATTTATTAAAGGATAAGATTCAAGTGCCTGGCTGAAAAGCAGTTTTACTGATACCATCATCTTTAATAATTAATTCGGTTTTGTCACCAGGACTGTGTAAAAGCAAGTGTTTACCTATCCTCAATTTACTACAGTTGAGGAGAGAATAATTTTGTCAGTGGTGCATCATGCTGCTTTCTCTCACTATTAACCTGTTATTATTCCTACGTAGACTCCTGTACTGAGCTGAATTATGGTAATTCGGCAAGATCTGCCCCAGAGCAAAATGTGGTATCCAGACAGCAATGAGATCACCCTTTAAATGAAATGGTTGAATTAACGCAATTGGTTGAGAGAGGTAAGAACAATTTACAGGTGGTATTGTGAGTGCAAAGACACAGGCCGAACCCAACTTTAGACCCATAAAGGGAGATATTTAGTCTAGAATACTTCAGATAAGTTACTTTCTGCTACTTTTTAGCTGCTGGAAAGGTACAGAAACCTCCAGGGAGATTCAGATCTAAGCAGAGTAAATTGTCACTTCCAGAAGTATATTCTTCTTCTATTTGGTCATATAAATACGTATTAAATAAATTATCTTAGTTAAGAGCCTAAAATTCAATGGAATTAACATTTGTCTTTCTTGCTGTTCACAAAATAAGATGTATTGTTCCCTGATTAAAAAGAGGAAATAACATAAAGAAAGAAGTAAAAGACAGGTGGAAGTGTTAAAGGTATAAGAGGTAAAACAGGTGAGAGACACAAGCCCTTTATAAATCAGTATGATTCTTTAGGGTAGATTCCAGCTGTTTTGGGCAGAAAACAGCAGCAGCTCTGAAAAGACAGATTATTGAATATCCCTGCCATAGGATTTTTGGTATCTTTCTTTGAAAACTCTTGTGAACAGCCAATAAATGGACCACCAGAGTGGTGGGTTTGCATGACGAGGTTTTGGTAGTGCAGGGGCCATAGGAACTCAGTCTCTGAAAAGCTACCAGAAGCTTCCCCATGTCTGATGGACCCAGTGCCAGCTGGGCCCACAGATGGACCCACTCAGCCCACCAGCGATGGTGGTAACACCTCGGGGATAATGTATTTAAGAAAGTGGAAAAAACCGTTTTGCGATGGTAACTACAGCCAGAGAGAGGAGTGAGGATGTGTGAGAGGAGCAGGTCTGCAGACAGGCAGGGCAGTGCAGCAGGAGGGGCAGGAGCTGCTCCAGGCTCTGGAGCTCAGATTCCCCTGCAGCCCCTGGAGCAGCCCATGGTGAGGCAGCTGTGCCCCTGCAGCCCAGGGAGGGCACGGGGGAGCAGAGATCCACCTGCAGCCCCTGCAGGAGCCCAGGCTGGAGCAGGGGCATGCCCCAAGGAGGCTGTGACCCCATGGGAAGCCTGTGCTGGAGCAGGATCCTGGCAGGACCTGTGACTCCATGGAGAGAGGAGCCCAGGCTGGAGCAGTGTTGCTGGCAGGATTTCTGACCTCATGGGGCCCCACACTGGAGCAGCCTATTCCTGAGGGACTGACCCTGTGGAACAGACCTGTGCTGGAGCAGCTCATGAGCTGTCTTCTGTGGGAAGGACCCACACTGGAGCAGTTCATGGATGTCTGCCTCCCATGGAAGAGACCTCACACCAGAGCAGTGAAGGGTGTGAGGAGTCCAAACCTTGCTGAGGAAGCAGCAGCAGACAGCGTGTGATGAACTGATCTCAGCCTCCTTTCCCTGAGCCCTGTGCTACTGGGAGGGAGGCAGTAGGGAACTGAGGAGTAAAGCTAAGCCTGGGAGGTAGACAGGGGTAGGGGAAGATGTTTTCAGCATTTGAGTTTATTTCTCATTGCTCTACCCTGATTTTCTTGTAATAAATTAAATAAATTTTACCTAAATTGAGTCTCTTTTGCTTGTGACAGTAACGGGTGAGTGATCTCCTCCTGTCCTTTTCTCAACCCACGAGCTTTTTCTTATATTTTCTTTCCCTTGTCCAGTCAAAAAGAGAAATGACAAAGTGGCTTTGGTGGGCACTGGGTGTCCAAGCAGGGTCAACACTGCTGTGGCGCCAGCCAGCAAGTTGTCCTTTCCTGCTGTCATACCACCACTCTCTTTTCACACACAGAGCCCTTCACTTTTTTGCTCAGTCAATACTTGGTTTGTGGGTGGAGAACTGAGGTTTCAGGCATGAACATGCAGAATTGCACCTTGGAAGCTGAGCACAGATGTATGGAAAGACAGATGTTTGCATTAATTGCAACAAAACTAGTACCTGTTGACAATTTTTAAAGTACTTATCCCCTATTCTCCCATGTAAAAAATAAATTACTTTGGTTGATGTTTTTTTTTCCTAATCTTCCGTCATGAGAAGAACAATGTCTACAGATGCAGAATTTAGACCAAAAACTGTGCAGTTATTAGATCCCATTTTCTTGCAATGAAGATCTTTCAGCTCCAGGCATGGGCAGCTAGGATGTGGGTACATAATTTTTAGGTGTGGAGGTTTTGAACAGAAGAGGCTTAAGTCAACTGAGAGTTGCAAAATTCACTAGGAACACCCTAGGAGTTAGAACCCTTGCAAAAGGTACTGTGAAGTTCCCTGCAACTCCAAAATAAGCTATTTTTATTTCATCATTTCTCCACCATCTTCAGCTAAAAGACATGCAACTTCTATTCATGCTGACTATTACATGCTGAGGTTTGTTTTGGGTAGGTAAAAAGTCTTCTGCTATTTTTGTTTACCTTTTTCTTATTTTTATTGAAAACAGATACCTTGCAATATGTAACTATATTTTTTTCTGGTTTTCCTTTACAATCATGAGCATTGTTCCTCCTTTATTTTAAGGCCAAGGCTTGACTGAGTTTTATTTTATTTGTTCAGTCAGACCCATAACAGTATTTAACCACAGGACTTTGAGAGAATTTGACACCTTGATCACTCTTCGGTCCTTTCGCAAAACCACGTGCTAAAATTACCAGGCAACAAGAAAGTAACACAACCATTTAGACAATTAGTTAATTTGTGTGAATTTCTCAGTTCAACTGGCTGTAGAAAATTCACTTCTACTTGTAAACACAAGCAGGGGTGTTAAATTAGCTCACCTTCTTCTGGATGTGTAAAGCAGGGGGAGATACCATGACTGACTTCCCTGAAATCTCAGCAAGTATACAGTGGATGACAATTAGAAAGATAGATGGACACTGCAAGTTGCTCCAAGCCCTTATGCGGAGCAACCTTATTAATTATCACTGCTTTGTGTTGCACAGACAGGTAGGTAGTCACACCATTATGAAGCAAGTTAGATGTGCTGTTTAAACTGTATGCATAAAATGTCTCATTTCAGTGTACCTCCCTTAAAAAAAATATCTAATTGAGAATGCAGATATATCTGTTGTCTCTAAGAAGAAGTGAAAAATCCATTCTTTTGTTAGTGAGATAAAGCTGCAGGTCAACACAGTTTTTAATTAAATTTTAGTTGAATTTTAAAATAAAAGGTAGGGACAGAGAGAGAGAACTGAGCAGGAAGGTAAAAAAAGGGGGGAAATATAGGAAATAATAATAATAAAAAATCCAAAGCTAATAAGTAAGCTAAACTGACTTTAATTTTTCTCATTTATTAAAACATATTTAGGTCTTTGATCGTGTATGAAATCTGTCATCCCATCAATTACGTTCTCAAAAGATTTCTGGAACATTTTTTTAAGTGAGAAGTAAGTAAGTTACAGGTTTGTCTTTTAAAGTGTGTTTTATTATGTCATTACTTCAAATAATGTCAGTAACTCGGTACCAGTTTGAATGGTTATGGAACATTTGTAATTCAAGGGGGTGTGATTATCAGTGTATATTCTGGTATAAAAAAGACTTTAGCCAGATTACTTTTTATCGGCTCATGAATTTAGATGCAGTTCCTTTAGCTCCATAACACAGCTGTCTGAGGGTAGTAGATATATGTAGTCCTTCAGACTGGCTGCCATTGAAAACTTGTAGTGTGAACCTTGGTGGTTTTCATTGGGAGGAGCTCTCCTGGTTTACGGCTAAAGATATTTTGAAACAAGGAGAGGGAAAAAAAAAATAAAGTGGAGCTGAGAACTGAGAGTCAGCCAACCATTTCATAACCTGAGATCTGGTTTTGAGTCTCATCCTGTGGACAAAATGTGCTGGTCAATCACCCAAAGCCATTCAGCAGATTTCATGCAGGTTTTACCTTCTTGCCCAAACAAACAAAACCTGTACTCTGTCTGACATGAAACCATTAATTTAAATGCCAAATTCATTCTTTACACTTAATGTGTTTGCATTTAGTTTCTAAAACTGTTTGCAAAGCGGGGAGGGGGGTTGGAAGCAAAGGTTGGCAAAATTCATAGTGCCAGCAATTTTCTGTCCATTGAAGATTAAATGCAGCACATTCTGTATACACCTACGTGACTATCACACACGGCACAATAACTCAGCAACTTCAAATGATTTAATTGGCAAGCTGCATGACTCTGAAAAAAGCCAGAGGAATAATTCAGAAGTTACTCATGTGAACTTGGTCAAATGGTTTTTAAAAGATGACAAAAAAAGCTTTCTTATGAAGGAAGACACAAGTCATGCTTCTGGTTAATGTAGATTAGAGTTTGTAATATAATGTGTACATTTCTGTCAGGAGAGCTGAATGCAGGCACAACTTACTGACTGATCTATTGGAGTTGGACTTTGTCAGCTGAATGCTGTGAGTAAAAGACTCCCTTATTAGACACAGACAAAGATTAGGAACTAAAGGGCAGAGTTTAGGGGGGAAAAAGAAAGACCAAGATTTATTTCAGCAAAGTAAATAAGCTTAGGAAATATCAGAGTAGTATGAATTGAGAGAAAGTTTTAATGGTTCCTTGCAGCTCCTGAGCAGACTGTGCTGCTGTATGATATTGACCACATTTGTAAGAGATTTTGCAAAGAAATTTACTCAGTATTCTGGGAACTAGCATGGACATAGCTTCATTTCAGTGAGGACTGCAAAGCTTAGAATCTTTTAATGGAAGGAGGAAAGGTATAGAACACAAAGTTATTCCTTTCTCTCCTGACATGGGTGCAAAAAGTTGTAGAAGAGCTCCTTAGTTCATGTTCTCACAGAAAGGTAGAACTGGTTTAATATGCTGTAATGCAGAAATAGAGGGGGTAATGATCTGTAGTTATTGCTGGGTGTAAAGGCTTTAAGAAGATTATTATGGTCACCTGTTTTTGGTAAGTGCAATAATAGGTGTTGAGAAGAGCTGACTCTTTGGGGCAAGGCTTGTGAGCTGCCATCTTGGTGTCTGTTGGGAGGGCTCAATGTTCATCTCAGAAAACTTTATAAGCAATTCCCCCGCTGTTAAATGTTGTTAAACTTGCTTAAAAAACCAAATTGTGTGTCATCTGTTTTGTCTCAGGTGACTATAAAATTGTGCTGATGCTAAATGCTTGGAATATTTTAACTACAGCTTTCAAGGATCCACAGAACTTACTGATGCCCAGTCCAAACATTGCACTTGTGCTGTGTAAGACAAATATAATATGAATCAAGAGAAAAAAAATGTTTTGGGTGTTTGTTGTTGGGTTTTGGGGTTTTTTTTTATTTGGTTCATGTTTTGGGTTTCTTTCTGTAGTTTATTGTTTAGTTTGGTTTCGGTTTTGGGCTTTTTTATTTTTTTGCCTTTTTTTAAATTTTTTTTTAATTAGTGTGGAAATATTACTGAAGTTGTAAGCAAGAAGAACCTGACTTAACAGGAACCCAAGGGGAAAGACTAGTTTGAAAGGAGCCTTGTGTACAGTGCAGCAACTGCAGAGGAACTTTTCCCCTATTCCTTGTCCTCTAAGACCCATCCTGTAGCAGCAGTAAAAGAAATAATGCAAACCAGGGTGTAGTTTACGTGTTGTTGGTACAGCACTTTGTGAATGTAAAGTGCTATGCAAGTGCCATTATTAGTATTATCAGGTGAGCTTCTCCTTCCATAAAAGAGAAAAATTGCATCAATATAATTGCTGTGTCCTGGGGCTCTGGGAATTTTTAATTAATACACTAAGACTGAAGCTTGATGTAAAGTACTGGACGTTTATGGGCTACACCCACCCTTGCTGTGGCCCACCTACATTTTTTGATCAATTTATAACCCCTCACCCTAGCATTTGCATTTACGCTTCTTGAATCTGGTGTGCCTCAACTTCTCCTTTTTTTTTTTTTCTTCAAGTATTTTCCTCATTCAGAATGTATTTGAGTACAGATCTAAATGTAAGCATACACTGATATCCCACTGCTACCAGTGAGATTTAGGCATTTTCCTAAAATTTAGTAGTTTGCTGAAGAATGTTCTAAAACATAACATCCCACCAACATAATAAGCTAAACCAAGAGTGTAGAGTACAATTCCTCATCCATTAATTCTATTCATTTGCAAGTGACATAAAAAATAATAAAATCAAATAATCTTTTTTTTTCTGCAAAGCTAACCCAATACCACCTGTAGAGTATTGTGAAAGCAGTGAACCTAAGAGGTACTTTGGTGTGATACTGGAACATGAGAAATGCAAGTTTAATTTCCCTTTTAAGTACTACCTCAAACACTGATTGTTTTTGAGGTAAGTTTGTTTGGGTTTGGGTTGTTTTGTTGTGTTTTTTTGTATCTGAAGGGGTTTATATTAGTTTGTTTGTTTCTTTTATTGTCCCTCAAGTGATGGATTGACTGAAACACAAGGAAATCAAGTGATTTGCTTGGGTTTGCCTTCCAGTGAAAAGAGATGTGAACCTCTTATATGAGCAACTGTGGGTAATATTGGTCATTAAACATCAAATATGCACCTTCATTTTGTTAAACACCCAGTGTAGCCATAGTTAAGTGACAACAAGAAGCAACTGTGTCTCAGCACTGATTGACAGCAGGCATCAATCATTATTCTGGCAAGGAGCTTCAGGAAGGCATCATTTTGCAGCAAATCTGGCAGGTTTGAATCGGATTATTTCAGATTGGTTTACCAATAACTGTCATGCCCAAAATCTCGACACAATAAGAATCCATCGCTGGTGCCAATCACAGACTTTGTGCCAATCTCAATTCCCATCCCGGATAGTCTTGATCCACACTGATGCTACAAACAGAATCACCAGGCCTCAGGGGTGAGGAGAAACAAATGGTGCAAACCACCAAGGACAAGATTTGAGTTTCCCCTGACATTTAGGGAAAGGCCCAAGTTCTTTGTGCTGGAGAGCTACCATTTCACTGGGTCATGCTGCCCATGGTACAGAAAATAGCTGAAAACAGCAAGAAAAAGTAATAATTTTAGTGACAATTAGTGCAAAGATTCCTTCTGATTGAGCTGACAAATACTTAGGTACATCAATCTATGGTAATAACAAGGCCCTGTTGTCGCCATATTTGAGCACTAGTGGGAGGTAGGAAAATGTAAGAAATTAAGTCACAGAGGGAATAAATGTCATTTCCAAGGTCTAACAGAAGGTTTCTGTTAAAACTGAATCTGAAATATATATACTGCTGCCATGCTAGAGCAACAATAACCAGTAGATACATTCCAGAAAAGGGTCAGTCTTACACATAGTTATGACTTACAGGGTCAGATTTGAGACACTGAGAAGGTGGAGTCTATTCAGCACGGAAGTAGATGGAATATAAATATACTTTAGAAAGAATTGACTGTAATTCAGCCCTACATGCCATAGTAAATATAGAAAATTGTGGCAAAGATGAGACCCTAATTGCTAGGGCTTTTCCATAAAATGACTCTGTCTTCATAGAATATTTTCAGAAAGCTTTATTTACGTCAAGAACTGAGAACAAATTCTTTCTCACTCCAGCCATGTTAGCTGGAGGGATCGTCTCCATGTGACTGTGTCTGTGTGTCTCCAGCACAGTCTCACAAATATGAAAACAAACAAAGACAAAACTCTTTCATTGGTCAAGGAAAGCACTTTACTAAAACATCTTTCATTATTTACATTCTTCTCCTGGGAACCTACAGAAGTTCCTTTTTAGAAATGAAGTAAGTATTACAATTTGAGACAACTCTGACTAACTAGTGCTGCAAGAATCTGCAAGCAGAAAAGCCTAAAAAGTTTTCCTAGGTTTCCTCAGAAAGGGATTTGGATCTATAAAAAAAAAAAAAAGAAAGTTGTGGTGGGTTGGAGCCGAGTTGATTGATGGGCTTGTAGTCCAATCGTGCTGTTGGGAATTTGCGTATTTAAACCCCGTGGAGACATGAGATTTCTTGTTCTTGATCCCCCACCAAGGGGTGGCTGTGAGCTGAGCCAGCTGGGCCTGCCTGACCAGGGAGGGGATAGTCCTCACCTGCTCCCCTTGCCTGAGCTCCCCAGGGTGCTGCAGGAAAACCCCCTCAGAGCCATGGGCAGATAAGAAACTGTCTTGGTTTGAAAGACAGGTGTCTGCTAAGGAAGGCAGGAGCCTCCCTTGGAATGGAAGATGTAACCCCCTTCCCTCCGAATTATTATAATTTTGAAATCAAGGGGCTTTCAGGCAAAAAATATGGGAAACAGGAATAACAGCTCTTTACTCATAAATATATATACACATACATATATATACATAAAACAAGGCAGGAGAAATACTGGTTTAAATTGACAGAGTCAGATACAACCTGACACAATGTTAGTCAGAGTAGCAATGGCAGTCCAATAAGATGGTGGCTGCAGTCCTCCTGAAGTGATGGATGTGGTTCTGTTGTANGTGAGCCAAGGGCAAGGCACTGATGGCTCATTAACAGGAGATAGTACGGAGGGAGGAGGCAGGGAGCACTGCCCCACCTGGCTTCTACAGCTCAAGAAGATGGTGATAGAATACAAGCTTTTGGGCACGTTTTACTTTGCAACCCAGGACAGAAACAACCCTAAACTGCTGCAGAGCCGAGACCACCCTGGTGTGGCTTTTGAAGACTGGCAGATTCCCCACCCCTTATGTGGCCCAGCACAAGGGAGCCAATAGAGCTTTCTGCAACTAACACAGCCTATATGGACTGAAGAAAACACCAAGCAGCAGGCAGCATGAAGGAAAAGAGGCTTTTTCTCCAACATAAAGCCCAACAAAATTAACTCTTGAACATGGCGGCATCAAGGTCAGAGAGAAAGAGAAAGTAAGTCATGTGGGATGGAGATGAAGATGGCAGTGGGAAAATAGGGTGGAGTCGCCCTTCAGCACAAAAAGATTAAACTCGTTTTCTGCAGGTCATGGTAAAGATTGTAATATCACAAACTGGGTTTTTTTCTCTTTAAAAAAGACACAGGGGGAGGAGAATTCTGTGTACAGCCTGTGGAAAAAAAGGAAAAGTGACCATATCAGGTCACCTAGGAGCTTGTGAGGAGCTGTAAGAGGTTTTTAGAGATTTTGTGAANTGTTGATTTCAGGCTGGAATTTGTCTGTCCTTAAACGAGAGACACCCCATGTGTGGCCCATGGCTGGCAGTGTGAAAGAGACTCTGAGTTTTCACCATGGGAGAGATGCCATTTCATGGCAGCAGAAAATCCAGGTGAGTCTCTTTGCTAGTGACAGTTTGGAAACCACGGTAAGCAAAAGAAACCTCTTTTTCCTCAAATATTGGAGAGACTTTTAAGAACTGCAAATACTGACCAAAATCATGTTTTGTTATCCTTTGTGCAAGTTGGGAAAAAGGGGGAGGTGCTGGAGGAAAAGGGGGTTTTGTTTTAATTTCTTATTATTTCCTTTTACTTTTAATCCTGTTAGTAATAAACTTTGTATTTTTTTAAAGTTTCAAGCCAGGTTTACATTTCTCCAAGTCCCATATCTCACAGAAGGTAAGAGATGGAAACAAAACCGCTGCACTAAATGGTATTTCTACTCAGTTTCGAACTGCACCTGCTAAAAAAGGGAACATGGGAAACAAACTCTTTACAGGTATTTTGGGCACACTATTTCCAATGTGTACTGTCCGAATCCAGACACCATCAGGTTCCTGGTATAATAAAAGGTTGATACTACCTGATTTTCACCAGAGATGCTTAACCATGTCATCTGATTTTTCCATTAGTTTTACCTTTTGAATAGACCATGTGTTTTTTTCTCTTCTAGGTCCTACAATGACATGACATCAGCCCCAAGATAGGGCACTGACCAGACTGTAGCTAAAGGATGTGATAGAGAAAAGGAAAATTGTATATGTACAAAAAGTACTGAAAGTGAAATTTTCTTCTGAAGTTCTCCAATAATGGACAGAGCTGATGGAGATCACAGACTGAGATTTCCACTATCAGCAGAAGAACCCTCCTAAAATGATTCATGGACAATGTGGAAATGCTACTGATGTTATTCAGCTTTCCTAATTTGGCACTTCCCTTGGAAAAATTGAGAACAGCATCTTCAGAAAGAAACTCACTTCTTTAGGGGTAGGGCTTTGGAGGACAGTGGATATCTCACACCATGTTTACGTATTGTAGGTATGTATATAAGTGGATATTTCTACTAAGGACAATAAATTTTGATTTTGAAAAAAAATGTAGGTTTTATATTTTTTTCTGAGCCCTGTGAATTTCAGTTCTTCTAGCTTATTTTTATTTTATTTATACCACCTGAGAAGGTGGTATAACAGTATTCACGTATCACTAAGGAGCAACAAAAGCAGAGGAAAATGAGCCAAGAGCCAAGCCTGGCAGCAAGAAGAGCAAGTCTAGTGATGGAACCAGGACCGGCCAGAGGCAGTGAATCCCAGACAGGTGCAGAGGGATGAAACAGGTCCAAGGCTAAGCTGGAGTCTCAGTCAGCAGGTCAGGGCCAGCATTGTTAATGGCTGGGGCACAGGCATGCCTGCAGTGTAGCTCAGGCAAAGAACCAAAACGTCAGACAACAACTGAAACTCCAAAGCCCAGATGGAAGCCCAAAATGAGTCTTCTCACAGCTTCTTGTTCTCAAAAGGAGTAACTACCAAATAAATGTCCCCTGGGAAATGTTTATTCAGCAATAGGTTCTGCCTAACTTTTTCTTTAAGCTGTTCACGTGCCACATTAGTATGTATCACAGTAAATCATAAGTTTCTTACTCAGTTTTTTTCATTTCCTATTGTACTGATTGAAAAGTATCACATCAGCTCATACAGAGCTGAGAGATCAAATAGTGAAGTAGTAGAAAGGTAAAAATACCCAAAATTATTTTTTTGTGGGTGTTGTGGTGGGCTTTCTCACTTGGTTAAGTCCTGTGTATTTATATTCTTTTTGATGCATATCCAAATTAATTTCACAGATTTGAGATGTGGACATTGGGCCACAGAAACTTGTGTCCCTCAATACATGATTTTCTGGTTGCTATTAAATCACTCTCTTTCTGGATGAAAAGTCCTTAATTTTAAAACTGATCCCAGCTCACTTCAAATAAACCTATTGCCCAAAACTGTGAAAAAAAAAAAAAAATTTAAGCAAAGTGAGAAAATTCACAGAGCAGCAATAAGCCATGGAACTGTGAAAACAAGACTTCAGAAAGATTTCTGGTATTATCTCCTAGCTGAAACTTGCTCATGATCCATTTTTCCCTTCTTCCCTTTTTTATCTTTAAACAACAAAGATTTATGAATGAATGAGAAAATCGTTTGCTGGCTTATATTTTGCAAAGAGTTGTTAAAAATGACACAGGTAAAATATACCAATATTTATTAGTAGCAGTGATTTTCCTGAGACAGTTAAATAAAAAAAAAATCCAAGATTTTCAACTTTGATATTATAAAAATATCAAAGAAAAAATCAGGCCAAACTGTAATGCTTTGAAAAATTTGTTTGAGTAACTAGCTAAGGTTGAGAACACACCTTATTTACCAGAATGAATAAACATTTATAGGATCAATTCCCATGAAATTGTAGAGGAATTATAGGGGACAACCAATATGTCCTTTCTGCTTAACCAGAAAGTTTTTGCATGATTCTAATAGAATGAATCCCTTCAGGTCTCAATAGTAGTAATTTTTACATGGCTGCAGGGAGCCTGATTAATCCAGAGGTTTGGAGGTGAAGGGACATGGGCTTCAAAAATAATGTTATCAATCTGGAATACAAGATGGTTTGAAACCAGAGGAGATTGTCTTTCTGCTGGAAGCCAAGATAACCATGAGTCAAGTAATACTCATGGTGATGAGGTGTAAATGGTTATTGCAAAGCAGGATTCACTAAATCTGATCATGGTATCTGAGTGAGGGATAGGACAACAGTCTCAAAATTGCTGGGTTTGTTTTGGGGTCCTTTTTGTAGATGGTCCCAAGTATGGGGGCTTGGCATGTGTGACAAAGTAGGGATCTTGTTTTGCATCATTATGTTTTGTGGAGGTGAAAAAGGGCTACAGGAGGTGTTCTGCTTCATCAGGTGAAATTATCATGGTGCACCTGTGGTGGAAGCTCTCAGTGATGGGGCAGAGGGGATCTGCTGCCAGCTCGCTGAACTCTGTGTAGGACACACTCAATGCCGCCTGCACAAAGGAATTTAATTCACTAATTGTGGTGATTAAAGTACAAACTAGCTCTTACATCCAAGTCTCCCTTAAACAGTGTTTTGCTAACTAGCCAATATGTCCTTCCACAGCTCCTGATGTGAAATTCCCCCCCTTCAGCTGGAGGCGTGTATGTCGTGGGCACAGGTGGGTTTTGTTCATGCATTTCATAGAGTTAGAGAATGTTTTGGGTTGGAAGGGGCCTTAAAGACCATCTTGTTCCGTCACCCCTGACACAGACAGGGACACCTTCCACCCTACCAGGTTACTACAAATCCCATCCAACCTGACCTTGAGCATTCCCAGGGACGGGGCAGCCAGAGCTTCTCTGGACAACCTCAGCCCTCAAAGAGAATAATTTTTCCCTAATATCCTATCTAAACCTACCCTCTCCCTTTTTATAGCCATTCCTCCTTGTCTTATCACAGCATGCCCTTCCAAATGCTGCCTCCTTGAGGTGTTTTCCTCACAGGANGGCCTTAAAGACCATCTTGTTCCGTCACCCCTGACACAGACAGGGACACCTTCCACCCTACCAGGTTACTACAAATCCCATCCAACCTGACCTTGAGCATTCCCAGGGACGGGGCAGCCAGAGCTTCTCTGGACAACCTCAGCCCTCAAAGAGAATAATTTTTCCCTAATATCCTATCTAAACCTACCCTCTCCCTTTTTATAGCCATTCCTCCTTGTCTTATCACAGCATGCCCTTCCAAATGCTGCCTCCTTGAGGTGTTTTCCTCACAGGAAATTTTAAAGGAAAATTTTAAATTTAAGGAATTTAATCCACAGAAGCTGAGATCTGTGCCAAGCCCATCAGCCCAGCTTTTCTAATGGCTACACATTGTGTCAAATGCTTGCTGCACCATGTTGCCCCCAAAGCCTGGTATGAGTAAAGTGAAGCCCAAGGGGATGCTCCTCGTGACTGATTTCAGAGAGGTGGTTTTTGCCCCAGAGACCATGCTCCCAGACATGGCTTGTTGAAAGAAGGGTTCAGATACTCAAAAAAAAAAAAAAAAAAAAAGAGAGAGGTGGTTTCAAACATGCTTCTGTCCTCTATGTCTTTTTTGCTTTTTCCTGACACAATTACAGCTCTCATTAAATACATTTTCTTAATACAGTGGAAACAGTACAATGGCCATGTCCAGCTGCTCTAGACACCTCATTTTATTTTAAGATCTAATATCCATGCTACCTACTTCTGAGAAACATCCTCATGAGTTTTTAAAAAACAGAAAGAAAATGGAATGTTTACAGGCAGTTGTTACATAGTTCATGCTTCTTTTTATGCAGTGATGTTACACATTTAAAAAAGATTTAGTATCAAATTCCCTCTCTTCCTTAGGGTATATTGAGACCTAAAACTTTCACCATTAAGAAAAAAATGCATAACGTTATGAAACAATTTTCCGTTTCAGTTTTTGGTTTTGTTTTTTTTTTGTTGGAATTATTCTAGTTTATATGAGAGCTGGAGAACAAGAGAAATAGAGAAAGAGGCAGATGGTCAGAAGAAGCAAGCAGGCACAGAGGCACATTTCCATGGCCTAGATACTTATCTGTGGGACATGGGGGTTCCAGTCACTTTTGCAATAAATTATAATTATGTGTAGGCTGGTTTCCTGTGGGAATGAGGCAACATGATCAATTGGTCTGTAGGTGTATCTGCTTCTCTCACGATTTCTTTCTGAACTTCTTGACTGTTTTAAACCCAGTGGGGCTGAGAAGTGATGGTCTCAGGATAATTATGTACCCACAGATGACAATAATAATAATAACAACAACAACAGAGAAAGTAGATGAGATAATTGCAGTAGTTAGATGAAACACAAACATATTTTTACCATGTGAGGTCTTCATTGGGGAAGTCAAATACAACCCTTCTCACTATCAAAGCAATTTAACATTCACAGAATAGAATATAAGGAGTTGGAAGGGACCCACAAGGAGCACTGAAGTCCAACTTCTGGCCCTACACAGGACACCCCAACAATCTCACCATGTGCAGCATTGTCCAAACACTTCCTGAGCTCTGTCAGGCTTGGTGCTGTGGCCATTTCCCTGGGATCCTCTTCCAGTTCTTAAGCACTCTCTGGGTGAAGAACTCTTTAGTTCCCAGCCAAGCCTTCCCTGACCCAACTTCAGGCCATTCCCTTGGGTCCTGCCTCTGGTGACCACAGAGCAAAGATCAGTGCCTGTCCCTGCTCTGCCCCTCACAAGGAAGCTGTGACTGCAGTGAGGTCTCCCCTCAGTCTCCCCTTCTCCAGCTGAGCAGACCCAGTGCCCTCAGACACTCCTCACCTGACTTCTCCTCAAGTTCTGGTCTTCTCGAATGCCAGTAAACTATCAAGACAAATGGTTTCAACATCAAGAGGATAAAAAGACACAGAACGTCTTGGCTTTGCAAATACTCAACTTTTTAATGGTAATGCAGAAACAGAGGCATGCACCCTGTGCTAAGAGTGCAAACTGCTCAGGGGCTGCTTACAGTGATATTGTTACCAAGAAATATAAACCACTACAGGTCACCCATAAGGTGACAAGAAAAAGTGCTACTACGAGTAAATGTGAACGTAACAGGAAATTTTAACAGAATACAGCAAGACATCATTGAACAAAAAATGCACAGATACTGGAAAGCACACTGCTTTAGCACCATCATTTGTGACTGTTCTTGGTATATCCTCACTGTTTCCCTTTTTGGATAATCTTCCTAACTTCATGTCCATTCCTCTTAATATTTTTTTTTTGTTTGTTTTTGTAGCTCAGAAAGCCATGAAATCTCTCAAATAGCCAGTTATGGAATAACTGGTAAGGTGGCTCCTACTAAAAGTCATGATGCTGACAGCCTGAAGTCATGTATGAGACTTTTTTAAAAGTGGAACATAAATGCTGTTATCTGGTAAAAAGTACACTTTGAACGCTTTTTAGTTCCTTTTTCAACTGGGATTAACAAATATATTATTTCCATTTTCTGTTTAAAATAAATTTCGGTTCTGGATGTTACATAAATTGTAGGGTTTAACCCTTAGTTTATTTTCTACATAATATTCAAAATATTTTTAGGGCTTTGAATGTGCTCAATATAAGGGTATTTGTTTATGTTTGCATGTATGTACCTATAGATGTCTCTGTGGGGAAATGCCTGGCACTAAAGGGTTCCAAAATGCAAGGGTTAGTACTTCCTGTAAAACCAGTAGTTTGACTTATTATGTAGTAAGATTTTGATTGCAACCGGTATGGAAATAGCCTTTCCTATTCCTAAAATTAAATTTTTCAGATAGGCAAAACGTCATTCCAGTCCCTCAAAATAGCCAAATACACACACACAGGCACACACTCAGATATGTTGTCACATGAAACTAAAAGTGAGAAAGTCATTTGGGCTTATTGTGTATTTTGGGTTATGGAAGAATCCCATTCCTCTTTCTATCAGAAATTCAATTTTCTTAAAAAAAAAAAAAAGGAAAAAAATAAAAGGAAAAAAAATTACTAGATTTTTTTTTTAATTCTAAAATATAAAATATTTTCCATTCAGTGTATCTTTAATATTTGAAGCTGATTTTAGCATTAAGTCCGCATGAGATATATATTTATATGCACATAGATACAAATACACATGTACATAAAAATAATGCCAGACACACACCTGCACATTATATAGATACATATGTATTCCATATGAACAAACTCATGCATAAGGATTTCATGTCCAAAAAATATTGTCTTCTCTTCTTTTCTGAAAATTCACTTTTAAAGTACAACTTGTTTACAATGAAGGGGATATGTAAATGTGGAAAACAGATCATTTAATTTTTAAAATGGAGAAAGAAAACAACTGGTAAAGGTTTGGGAAAAAAAGAAATTAAACCAACAAATTTATCTTTTCAAATCTCTGGATTTGAGAGGTTGCTCGTTGGACTGACAGAGGGAAGAGCTCATTATACAGGGAACACATATGGCGTCCTTAAAATATATCTCCTGAAATACATTATATTAAGAACCATTATTTACTGTGTGTGTAATATGCTTTTATTATTTATGGTCAGATAGTTTTTAATTGGAAGTAGGCTGGATGCCTTCCAAAGGGGTTGGTACCACTTGCAATGAGTCTTTGACTGATAATCAAAGAACACATATTTAATTATATGCTCATATATTGTCTGTGTTTGAAGGGGGATCTGGGGAGGATTCCATCAGCATTCTTTGGGTAACACCTTGAAGTGTTCTCAGCATCACATGCTGCAGAAGCACCTCTCTTTTGCAGTAGAGTAAATGACTTTTACTGCTTGTGTTCCTCTTTTTTTATAGACTGCCTATTTATCTAAACTAGAGCCTTAATAATAATCATAATAGCAATAATAGTAGTCAT
>VZRF01005164.1:40764-78988 GCA_013396875.1 Vireo altiloquus | reverse complement strand
GCATCAAATTGCTAACATACTTGTGAACGTTAATGACAAAGTTTTCTTTGAACATTGGATCTTTCTTTTCTGTCTTCCTTTCTGTAGCAGGCAGCAAGGGGTATTATTTAATGCACTTACTGCTAAGAAAAATCTCCCTGTGTCTGTTAAGAGTCCAGCCTTATTTCTTGTTCAGGGACTGATTTTTCTTATTTTGGTTTGATTTTTTTTTTTTTTTTTTGGTTAAAATGAAATGTGTACCTTCTCTCGGTCATGTTTGTCACAGATTCAAAGGCTTTTTTTCAGAGGTCAATTATACACATTGCCAATAAGGAAAGACAGTGAAAGAAAATGCAAAGGAGAAGAGGGACAGAGAGCAGTGCCCAAGGTGTACCTCAGAAGGGCATTAAGACAGATCAGAGTGCAGCCTCCGAATTTTGCTCCAGTCTTCTTTACCTGGATCTACAGTATTTGCAGACCATAACCCATCGGAGTTAGAACAGGGATGCCAAGGATGCTCCCATTATCCAGAATTTGTGGTGGACTGCCAATCCTTCATGCTCTGTATTTAGGGAGTGCACTTGGGGCAAATCATTGGAAGGGACCTTGGAAAGTTATTTAACCCTCTAAGCATTCCGCAAAGTTAAGTGGAAGAAACCTTTGTAATAAAGATCCCTTTCCCACACTTATCCAATTCAGTCTTTTTCTCATCCTGCTGTTGCTGCTTTTCAGGCCAATGCACTTTGTTGTGAACAATTACCAAGATCCTAGTTTTAACCATATTAGTAAGAAATTTCTAAAATCTCACATCAGAACCTAATCCCATAAATTTCACTGCCTCAGTTCTCCATCAAATATGTATCTTCCTTTCAATTTAGACCCATTTGAATTAACAAAGTATTCATCTCCTTTCCTTTTCTGCAAAGGCTGGGTACCTGATTTCATTGTTCAACAACACATAGTGCCTTATACTCTGTGCTACATACTGCAATGGCTTGTTCTGTGCAGCTGGCACAGAAATTTCAGTTTCTTGGCCAAGAGAGATTAAAACTTTTATAGCTTCACCAATTTAGTTTAAGAGCAGAGACAACAAGAGTTTGGAAGCAGTAAAAATCCAACCTGACCACGAGAAAGTTTAACACAGATAAACTCACATGCATGCACACCCATAAAAAGTGTGCATAGATGGTCAGAGTTTTATGGTGATCCCTGGAGGACCAGATTAGGGAGAATTCTTTTTGTTTGTCCCAACCAAAAGGCAACAATAACCTGTTTGCCTCATGCCAGCATTTCTCCTCTCCCTCCTCCTCTTCACCCTCAAACCTAATGGATGGTTCTGTAATGCCCATCAGTACTCTATGAATATAACAGAATCATTCGTTACTTCAGCTGATGCCCCAAAGATCAAAAAATAGTTGTTGGATATCAGGAGATGATTGTGCACTGAAAGATTAATAGGCATAAGGATTCGCCAGCTGTCCACTCTATTCAGAGAGGAGGAAAAGAATAGATGCAAATCGCTTTGGCTGCTGGCACAAGATGTTCCACAAAATTTGGTGCCAGAGTCACCACAGTAAAAAAAATTTGTTTACTTCATTTGGGCCTTATCACCTTCCTACCTAAGACTGGAACACCAAAAGCAGACTTGTTCAGGGGCTCATACCTTCAGGACTTCAAGCAAATGTGCCTCTTTCTGTGTAACTGACCCCCTTTGTGGAAAAGTTTTAATAGAAATGCTTTCAAACCATAAATTGAAACAAGCCTCCCTCCATCTCAGCTCTCTAGTACTCTCTTTCTGTCTCAGTCCGTGTATGGAAATGGAGATTTTAAATTACTCCACATAAACCTTTTGTTTTTTTTAAATATGCTTTGTATTATTACACAATTCAGCCTCCTTTGCACATCACCACTGGAGGATTTGGACTTGGGTTTCTTGTTTGTTGGGTTGGGGATTTTTGTCAGCAACATTGGCTGTGTTCAGAGCTTCAAAATCAGTGTTACACAGACAGCTAACAAATAATAGAAGAATGAGTATGGAGAGATGAAGGTGCAAATAGTGGAGACTTTGGAGAACAGGAGATCATCAGTGCTGTAAATGAATAAAATTATTATTTGATTGTTATAAAAATAGGTGTTTTGGCCATATTTTCAAAATCCTTATGCTGTTAGATTCCCCATTTGGACTAATTCCTTTCCATAAAAATAAGAGGCATTTTTTACATGAAGTTAAAATTCATGGATTCACCACACATGAAGTGTTCATTACATGAGATACAGGACAGAACTATATAATTTTACACACTTTATGATAAATAAAGAGAAAAAAAGGTGCTTTTAGAGTACAAAATGGAGGTACTTCTTCCCTTCTAGCAGAGGAAAATTAATATTCAGTGTACTAAAGAGCTGAATATAGTTTTTAAGATACTTCAGTGAGGATGAATTAGAAATTAAGGAAGAAGACACGATATCTGTCACAGTCTTAAAACTTAATTAAAAAAACCAAGAAAAGGATGCTGGAATTGTCATTTTCCAAGATGGAAACGAAAGCTTTCTGTACAGACTGACACAGACATGGTAACTAGTGCTGAAGTATTAGAGTTTAGTATGTGGGTACTCCAGGTTTCTTTAAGTGAAAATCTTACTTCTGAAAGAGAATTCACTGGATTGAACAAGTGTTCACATCTGGAAATGCATTATGCATAGTTAGCAGATATGGAGGTTTGAAATTGTTAATCTTGGCAAAGGAAGAGATGTGAAAAATAAAATTGTCTATTATCTTAAGGACTCTTCAAGCTGATTATCTAACCTATTCAGGGGAAGATTAGAGGAACGTTTGCCCAAAGGTGGAATTTGTAATACACCAAAATGATATTTTAGAATAGAATATGCTTTAAGTGTTACTTCTAACATGTTTATATGTTTGCTTTCCAAGTTAACCAGATGTTGCTGGTGTTATTGAACCTGAGCTGTGTGGTCTGTTAGTCACGGGGGTAGGTTGACCCAGGCTGGACATGAGGTGCCAGCCAAAGCCACTCTATCACTTCCCTCCTCAGCTGGGCAGGGAAGAGAAAAATGTAATTAAAGGTTCGTGGGTTGAGGTAAGGACAGGGACAGATTCCTCAGCAGTTAGCACCATGGGCAAAACTGACCTGACTTAGGGAAAATAGCTTATTTTCAAAGAAATCAGAGTAGGATAATGAGAAATAAAACCAAACATTAAAACAATCTCCCCCACCAATCCCTCCTTCCTGGGCTCAACTTCACTCGTGATTTCTCTGCCATTTCCCACACAGCAATGCAGACGAATAGCGAATGGGGCTGAGGGAAGAGCTGGAATTCACTCTGTTGGACCTGGGGTGAAGTGAAAAAGCCTGCTGCCCCTGGCTGGGCTGTTTTTTCTTCTTTTTCGAGACTCCATACCAGGAAAGAAAGGAGTCACAAGTGCAGCTTCTGTTCTTCATGTTGTTTATTAAGTTCTTATTTCAATTTCTGTGTGCTGCTCCTGCCTGAGCTCAGGACAATCAGAATCACACTACAAGATGGTCAGAAGACCTTGAGTACAGACTGTTTTAACAACTATTTACCCTATTAACAGTTCCAAAGTAAGATATTTTCAACAATGTACTAATAACTACTAATCCTGGTTAACACGTTTGTTCTACACTAGATTCTTTCCACCAATCACTGAATCACAGGAACTTAGGTCAGAGAAGAAAGGAAGAAGAAGGAGAAGGAGAAGGAGAAGGAGAAGGAGAAGGAGAAGGAGAAGGAGAAGGAGAAGGAGAAGGAGAAGGAGAAGGAGAAGGAGAAGGAGAAGGAGAAGGAGAAGGAGAAGGANAGCCTTTTTGGGGGCCTCTAGGGACAGAATATGTCCCTGGAGGGTCAGGAGAAGTTTTCTGGCTTCCCTGGGTTCCAGTAGTGAAGCTTCCAGCATCTTCCCAGAGAAACGACACCTGTGGTCCCACCTCATACTGAAGTCTTGTCATGCATGCCCAACACATCAGAAGAAAAAAAAATTAAAGATTGAACACACCTGGAAGAGGAAGTAGCTGAGTTCAAGGGATTTCATTCTCTAAGATTCACTAGAGAAACATGACCTCTGATTGCCTTATTTTGACAGCTGCTTGCCAAGTGACAGCATTTCTTCTTACTGAAAAGCTCTGCTAATGACTAAAAATATTATTGCTCTAGCCAAGCTTGGCATACTGCTATACTGACTTACAAAATCCAAACAGTTAATATATTTACCTCAACTCCAAGAGGTTACAGTTCAAACTCAGTCCTATCAAATTCCATGGGATTTTAGAGATTGGCTGAGGTTTGTTGGAAATCCTAAGATCTCTCAGGCTTAAAACAACTAAAAGCAAAATCCCCTGCATTATTGTTGTCACTATTTGTAGCAAGCATCCTGTGCATTAAAAAGAAAAAATAGATAATTATGTGAGAGAGGCAATGACATTAAACAGAGAAGTATCCAGGAGCTAAGAGCAGGTTATAGCTGGAAACACATTTCTCCTTGGTTTTCTTTTTAACATTAATTTCGAGCAGTTTGGAGTTTTCTACTGAAAAAAAAAAAAAAAAGTGTGCTGGAGGTAACAATAGGGTCATCATATCTGTGCCTTTGGCCTGTTGTTGGCCATGATTCTGACAAGCACAGCCTGAGAAAAAATATTAGCCCAATGTTTGCCAGTTGTTTGATTATAATCAGCAAAATGGATACCCTTAGGTTTGAATCCTTGGGCAATGTGGTGTCACATGTGACACCCACAGAGCTCAGATGGACCAGTAGGACAGCACTGACCTCAGACTTCAGGTTCTGGACTAAGTCATCTTCTACACTGTGCATCTAAAATTTGTCTTTTAGGTAAACACTGATTATATTTATACTTCCCAAAAAGGATGGGATTTAAGAGCACCACGCTGCAGACAAAACCTGAATCTTACCACCCATACAGGTTTCCCCTGTGTCCAGGCCCATACTCATTGTGTTTACAACACCAAGAGCATGGCTGAGGCTCTGCTTGGATGAATCCTGTCATAACAAATTTGCCTTTAGTGCAAATAAACACCACCTCATCTCTCCTCAGCCACTGCTTCACTCCATTCACATTCCTCTTTGCAGATGTGTCTGAAGACAAATCTACATTTGGAGTGTCTGATTTAGTTTATTTGCTCCTGCTTATGTCTCTTAAGAAAGACTCCTTAAGGCAAGTCCTCCCTGTAGGTGCCTCCTTCCATGGTTTGCAGGAAGCCCTGGATGTTCAGCAGGACAGAAGGTACAAGGAAGGGTGAGTTTGGTGAGTTCAGTGCCCCTCTGGAAGCTTCATGCTCAATTTAATGTAGACACAACAATAGCTCTGTGCTTTGGCTTCTCTCTTAACAGGAGATGGTATTTCCTTGCCTTGCAGGGGTTTCGCAAAGTTTAATTCATCAGTGGTCTGTGAGGGACCACTGTGAGGGAGTTTTTGCGGGCATGAGTACCTCAGAATAGCGTAAATAATTTATCCCTTGTCTTTTCTTTTACCCAGTAGGCTTCTCTTTAAAATGCTTCCAGCCCTTTAAAGTTTGGGAGCACACTGTACTTGTGGAAAGAAAAAAAAAAAATTACAAAGGAAAAATGCATAATGTATGATAATGTTGAAAGTAGCAAGAATTAAAGTAAATGGTCTGATATAAAAAGGGTTTCAAACAGGATTAATAATTCTGCAATTTGTTATACAAAGTCAATTTTTCCACTTCCAAAGCTAAGTTGCCTGGTGGGGTTTATTGGCTCACTCATTATTAGGTATATATCACTTTTATTGTTTCACATTTTTATGTGTTTATAAAAAAAAAGAAAAAAAAAAGAAAAAAGACATCATTCATGAATAAAACATTTTTGCTCTAAGCTGCCATATATGAAAGTTGGTCTAAGAGCCTATATCCTCTTTTATTGGGAAAGGGAAATACATTGTATATTTATATATTTATAAATTTATGGGTTGGTCTGTGTTGGGAGGTTTTGTGAGTTTGTATGCATATGAACATATATATGCATATGTATATATGGTAATATGGCAATATATGTATGCATCTATTGTGTACTCCATTACCATATATATACACACACCAATCTTTGAAAAAAGACTTTGTGATACTAAGAATTATGTTTTCTTTCTGATAAGCCTTCAAAACCCTGCCCTCTCCTGCTCCATTTGACTTATCCTGGACAACGTCTTTTGGAAATGTTGTTTTTCCTTTCCCCCCTTTTCTTATCCATTAGGTTTCTTGGGTGCTCATATCCCCTCTGCTAAAGCCCTGTCCCTCTTCTTCTCTGTGGCAGAGTGGCTCCTGTCCAAATGTCACCTTAGAACACTAGACATGATTGAGCATCCAGGAAGCAGTCAATGTGCTGCTGCAGATGATGTGAGGAAATGTTAGTTTGATAGATAATAGTTTTTTTTTTGGTCTTTTAATCACTCTGCACCTGGTAGGAGTTTTATATGAACAGAGAAGTAGTATCAAGAGACAGATAGAAGTTGATAGGGAACATTTTTATGTATGAATGTATTTATTTATTTATTTTAAATATTTGGGTGAAAGGATTTTTCTGGGAAGTTTAATGAAGATTTTTTTTTTTCTTGTTCTTCCATCATCATATGAAAGTCAATTTTCCATTGGCAAATTGGGGCTGGAGTTTTAGAGTTGATAAAAACAGAGATTAAAGAGATGTCCAACAAACATAATTTCAGTTGATTTGAGGGAACTCAGTCTTCTAAAATCAGCTTTAAAAAATGGAGTTTCTACTGAGAGCTCAGCCTTTGACCTTATGACTCTGTCCTCTTTAGTGTTGAGAGGTAAATTACATTTGCTAACTTCATCTATGACACGACACAAATAACTCCATAAATGCTCCATAATTGTGCTGTGATTATATGGTTATTGCTGCACATTGTCAACAAAATGATCACCCTGAGGCCCCATAACTCCAGTGTCTGGCACATGGTAATTAGCTAAGAAAGGACTAGGATCTAAGGGGCTCTGGAGGAACTCTTTCAGCGCACACACAGGGAAATTAGCATCTTGAATGGACACTTCCAAAGAGACCAACAGTGGAACTGGAACAGGAAAAGCATTTTGAAAAACACTTTGAAAAATGTAATGCACAAACTTAATGGAGGACTAAAGGAATTGCAAAGGAAGAGAAAGAAAGACTGAGAAGTGTCAGAGTCGACTGCCTCACAGCAAAAGTCCACTGCCTCACTAAGCTGGACACTTATAATCACACAAAAGGCCAAGGAGGACTTTGTCTCATTAAGAGCTGCCTCTCTTTTATTTTTTAAATTAGTAGTTGCAGCTGCAGTCAGATCTGAAGTGGAGATCAAAAATTTTAAGGGAGCTCAGAGAAAGACTTTATGATATCAATTTCATATATTCCCAGTCTATTTGGAAATATCTGAGCTGTCCAACCACTAGACCATCAGATCACAGTGTCCTGCCTGTTAAGCCCAGGACCAAGAATGTTCTCCCATTTGGCCATACTTCCCACCTGTGTCTCTAATGCAGACCCAGTGCTGGAGTCCTCTATGATGGTTTTCTTAGCGACAGACAAAAAATTTTTAATTGCAGTTTCGATTGTTGGGAAGGCAAATATTCCGTGTAGCATTAGATAGCACTACCTGGCTTTCAGCACAGTGTGGTGTGCATGGAGGCTAACCTTGCAGATAGGGAGCAAGTGGGCCATGGGCTTTGCTGTGCTTTCATCTGAGGATTTTGCTCCCCCTGTTGCACATTGAGGCTGCTGTTGAGGCCATACCTCAAATCCTGGGGTCTGTTTTGAGCCACACAAAAGAAGACAGAAATTGAGGTGCTGGAGTGTGTCCAAAGAAGGGCAACAGAGCTGGGAAAGGGTCTGGAGGACAAGTCTGATGAGAAGAAGCTGAGGCAGCTTGGAGAGGAGAAAAAGAGGCTGAAGGAGCCTCTCACTCTGTAGTGAGATGAGGATTGGTTTCTTTTCCCAGATGACAAGAGATCAGACAAGAGGAAATAGCCTCAAATTGCACCAGCAGAAGTTCAGATTGGGTATTAGGAAGAATTTCTTCACTGAAACAGTGACATTGGACCAGGCTGGTGAGGGAAGTGTTGGAATCACCATGCCTGGAAATGTTCAGAAAGCATGCGGATGTGATACCTGGGGATACGGTTTAGTGACGAGCACTGCGGCGCTGTTTTAATGGTTTGGCTCAATTATCTTGAAGATCATTTCCAACCTCAGTGATTCTAGGATTCTAATTTCACCCCTGTTAACCTCAGAGAGACTTTCCAGGGTTGGATTTTCCTTTTTTTTTTTTTTTTTTTTTTTTTTTAATGTGTTTTAACTGAGCAACAAGGGTGCAGAAAGTGGAAGTAGAAAAGCACTGGTGTTATTCCCTACTCCAGAGAACAGGTTGGTATTTAATCAAAAGTAGAACAGTTTCTACTCCTGGGACAGCCATATCTGTCTTTAGAAAAGTTATATATCTGGACAAATGTTCTCCAAACTGTTCTTTTCTCTTACAGACTATGACTCTGCTTGGCCTGCTGGCTCTGTTTCTCAGACTTCAAGCTCATTATACATAATCCTGAACCTTCAGGCTCGTAATAGTTCTGCATATTTCTTACCTGCCTTACTTACCCCTTCTAGGATTTCTGTAGGTTTAATTATAAATGATTTGGAAAAGATCGTATGTAAACGTTTCTGCATAGTTAAGGACCTGAACTCAGGACTGCAGTATCCCAAACTTCTGCCCTAATCACTGACTCATCCTTCCTCCCACACGTTGTCTCTTAGCCCTTGCTGCTTTTTGGCATGGCTGTTTCCTGTCCTTATGCCAAGGGAAGAGGGCACACAGAGGAGAGACAAGGGTAGCAGACCCATGACACTTGAAAACACTCTTGCAGCAAGGGGTATTTACAGTCCCTCCTTTCAGGCAGGTTTTCTGGTTGTTTTTCCTTCCCTCATTAGCACAAAGCAGCTGGACTTGAGGCCTTGGCTTGACCCCAAAGTATGGTCTGTGTGAGAGGATGGCCAGGAATGAACTGCTCGATTGCTCACTGCAGTGAGTGATTACCTGGTTGTTGTACTTTTTTGTTTACCTGTTATTCAAATGAGTTGAAGTTAAACTTTGAGTGGGTTAACTACTCCCAGGCTATGCAAGTTTCATCACCAAATTTAGTAAATTCTCCTAAAAATTTTTTTTTTTTTCTCTGGAAAATGGGAATATCAATCAGGATGGTAACTTGCGCAAGATGAAATTCTAAAAGCTAAATTCATCCGTGCAATGTATCCAATGACTTCTTCACAGAGCTGCAGCAAAGATGAATTGGTCTGGAATGTATATGTTGAATATTTAATGCAAATACAACATGCCATAAGTGCATGTCCTGCAGGTAAAATGTAATTATTCTAATTACACTGCAATTACTGTACATCTACAGAGTAAATTACCTGATTATTTGCATTCTGTGCTATAAAATGTTCTAATTCAGTCTCCAAACCCACGCAAACTAGTTTCTCGTCTTGCATAAGAGCTCCAGATATTTTGGCTAGCAGGCGTGCCGTGGGAAGACACTGTTCTAGGGTACTGACACATCTTTTACCCTGCAGTGTCCCATTCCACTCACAGGTAGGTGGCTGTGTTTCAATTGATAGATACAGGAAGCATTTGCCTCGGCAGTGGTCAGCAGTGGTGCTGCTGATAAAGCTTCTGTACGGCCAGGAAAGCTGCAGCACACTGTGGAGATCACTGTGGATGCAGGAGCTCCGTGTTGGGAGATGCTACTGGCTCCATTCCATCATGCACACAGCTGAAAAAGGCACACAAGAAAATGGAATGGCACCGCAGCAGAAGAGAGAAGGAAATAGCAGTGAGGGAGGAAAGTCGCATGAGGCAAAGTGAGAGGGAGGAGTGTAGAACCAGCAGGAATCTGACTCATAGCAGTCAGCCTGAAGGTAAAGGGAGATCATGAGGAAGAGTGGTACAAACCTTTGAGCAGGGTCTGTTGTGACAGGAAAAGGAGTAATGGGTTTTTTTACTGTGTGGGTGGTGAAACACTGGATCAGGCTGCCCAGAAAGATGGTGGGTGCCCCATACCTGCAACCAGTCAAGGTCAGGTTAGACAAGGCTTTGAGGAAACTGATCTTGTGGAAGGTGTCTCTGGTCATGTCAGAGGACTTGGAGAAAATGACTTTTAAAGGTCTCTTCCAATAGAAAAATTTCTATGATTCTGTGATCATAGAAAGGTTAATTGAAAGGAACCTCTGGAGAACATCTCTTCTAACCTTCTGCTTAAAACCAACAGAAGGTAAGGTCAGACACAATTTTGCCTAAACAAGTGCTGAAAATACCCAGAAATGAACATTTCATAACCTTCCCAGTACCCAGTCAGAACCTCTCAAAATGCAATATTTCCCCACCATCCTTCACTGTATTGCCTACCACTGTTGAGAAGTATGAGCTCTCTGATCTTCAAAACCATCCCTAAAATAGTTGAGGGCAAGAATTAGGGAGTACAGAACTAGATTGTGTGAAAGTACGCAGGAGGATGGGTGTTGGCAAAGACAACAGCTATAAGGCAAGATAATTTCCTGGATTTCATACACATTTGCATGTATAATCTACACATACCTACAAATAAAGCTGTAATCTGGAAGATACAGCGTAAGGTGAAGAGGCTCTAGAGTCTAATTTCTGCTCTGTTGCTGATTGATGATTATGACCTTGATCAAGTCCACTTCTCTGCATAACATAGGTACTGAGGGAAACTTTCTAAATAAGCTGCTTTGAGCCATAGTAATGAGAAGAGCTAGGTAAGAATAAGGTCATACAGTAATTATTGTTATTACATACAGTTATATGTTATATATAATACACACAAAATAATACATTTCTGAGAAATCTATCACCAGAGGTGAAGAAATTCCTCTCTCCCCCTTTTTTTATTTTTTTTTTTTAATTCTAAGCCTGGAGTTAAATGATCACTTTTTATTGAGCAGGTATCATGGATTCCCTTCATTCTCCTCTTTCTCTCTGTCTGGGAAACTCTCTGAGGCTTTGTTTTCTCCACTCCACAGGAAAAGCAATTCAATTAGGACATCAAGCCAGCCTGAAACTGAGGTCTCTAAGGTGCACTGGAGACAATCTTCTAAGATGGCCAGTCCTGCAGAAATGAATGTCTTTCCTATTAATTTGGGAACACAATGGTTCTTCCTGACCCTTTGGACCCTGCTTTTTATTGATCAAAGTATGTAGGCATTTTTCCTTGGACAGATACTTGAAGATCAAGGCTGCTTCCTAAGGTTGGATTATTTTCATTGGAAAGAGGATACACACAGTAAATTAATAAAAATTTTAATTCACACACTAAAATGCCATTAGTTTTTGAGTTTTCACATTTAATATGAAATATGAATTATCTGTGTTTGTCCTATGGTCTATGCTTAAAAAGTTAGATTGAATGACCTATTCAAAGTTCGTTTTTTTAATATTTCAAAGACCTGGTTTCACATACAGTATCTCTGATAAGTTTCTAAAGATTTCTGAAATAATTCATGCCCCACAAATAGAACTTGGCGTCAAATTACAGCATCCAGGTGATGTTAGCACTGAATGAGCTTTTACACCATTTTTTGTTACAAACCAAAATATCCTTATGGTTTCAGTTGTATCAGTAATATATTATTTTTCACCAATTTTTTGTTTTTATTTTTGGTTTGTTTTTTTTTTTTTTTTGGTTTTTTGTTTCCTTGGTCTCTGCCTTTGTCTGTGTTATTTTTAATTTTGTTTTTTTTTTTGGTTTTGTGTTTCCTTGGTCTCTGCCTTTGTCTGTGTTATTATTAATTTTGTTTATTTTATACTTACTGGGTGAAGTTTTCGGTTAAATGATGTAGCCATTTGTATTAATAAGGTTAGAGAAGGAAAATTAGACTATTCTTGGCCATATTAAAAAAAAAAAAGGAAAACAACAGCAAAAGAATACAAATTTAATATGTTTATATTTGGGAAGCTCTGGACTACATAAGTTTTATAGCACAATGCTACATTTGGCAGTATGACTGTGACTATGTCAAGGTTCCATTCTTCATATTCCACCAAAGGTGATTGATGTACAGGCCTTTCATTTCCCAAATGGACGATACACAGCAATTGTTGGCAATTATTTTCTGAAGTTTTTGTCTGTCCTCTGCATACTCTCTCCCCTTCAACTCTCCCTTTCCTGCTGTCTGTTGTATCACATTTCTGAAGACTTTCATATTTGACCAGCAAATGCTAAGCAGGGTTTCTCTTTAAGCAACTGTTCTCCCTGGCCTTCTGTAAAATTTCTTGTAGGATCAAGGGCAAGGAAAATGTCTGACATGGACAAATATTTGTGAAATGAAAAGTCATATCTTCATGTAATAAGTACCTGTTGTATAGCACTTCCTTGAAGTGAAAGAATAGCCAGTTAATAAATCCATTTATTTTGCCTTTAGCGTTGCTTCAAAATGTTTCATATGCATATTGTCATCTGTAAGCTGAGGTAAACGTTTATAATTGACCAAAAGAAACACGTGCATGAGGTAAAAAATATAAAGACTTTCTTTTCAAAGCATAACAAAGAGCCTAGAGGAAGGAAAAGTATTTTCTGCTAATGGTCACATGCTTTGAAGGTAAACCCCTGAATTTGAAGTTGAGTGGTTCTCTGGCAGACCATCCCATTATTATGCACATATGTTGCTCAAAAGTTTAAGGAAATGCAGAGTATGTAAAACACATATATTTTATAGTTAAGTAGGCATCTAGAAACATATCAGATGAATTGCAGCGATCTGGAACTAAGTGCAAATATTGCACAAAATCAGAATTAGTCCCAGCAAATATGTACCCAAGCTTAGCCTTACAACTTATTGCACCTGGTTTGGAACATGACATTTGGAAAAGAGACCTATCTCTTCAGTGTCCCATTTTATGATTCTTTAATTTGAAGACTGATCAGTTTTTCAGTTCTCAGATGAAACTGTGACTTTTCATAGGTTTGAAAAAGGCTGAACAAAACACTAAACTGCTGCTAACTGCTTCCTTTTTTTCCCATATTTTGGGTAATGTTTGTGTCTATAATGTTGTGATGGGAGGAGTTGTCATCTTCCCACACCCTTCTTTTCAAGTTGATTCACAATTTATGTTCATTTGCCTCTAATGAGATGATTAGAGTGGAATCAGATCAGATTTAATCTGCAGTTAAACTGTGAAGTTATTTTTCCCCCAAAATGAGGTTGTAAAACCAACATCNTTTTTTTTCATTTAGCTTCAATATTTCACAACTGCAAAACAAGCCACCCATTTTTTCAGTGTTGGATGTAAATTAACTTTTATAATCTCACCAAGATCACTAGAGGTCATGATCTTTTTGTGTCTGGTAGCTGGCGAATTTGTGGTAGTATTAGTTCTCTTTTTGCGGATGCATAACACCTTAAAATTTAGATGTTCGTACCTCTCCGTTTATTAAATTTGGCTTGACCACATGCTTAGGTCAAGTACTCTTTTGTAAGACCCTCACTACTGATCATTTCTTGCCTCTGTTTTCTCCCTGCGACCCAAAGGGTTTGTGCCAGGCTTGCACACCAGCTCTTCCTGACAGTGAAACCTCATTAGGAACAGAGCAGGTATAGCTCCCTGATTTGACATCGCTTTGCCAATGATATCAAATGGTGAAGGTCCTTGTCTTCAGGACTAGATTTTCATCCATCACTTCCTAATGAAATAGCCAGGAACATTATTGCAGTAGTAATAATACACATGTGCACAAGTTGTTGTTAAAGCCTGTTTGAGCCGCGGGAAATCGTGTGTCTCCCATGCTTTATGGACACAGGTTATTATGGGCAAAAGCCCATGAAAAGGAGGGGGTATATCAAAACCCAGCAGCCTTTAAAAGCAAGGGACGCATTGTCCCATCATTCTAAAGTGAGCCTTGCACTCACAGCATGACACACTAATAGCTTTAAAAGCACAATGACTATATTGTTCAGGTGACTCATAAAACTTGGCCATCAAACCACAATCCCTTGAGTCCATGTGAATCCTCCATAGTATAAAATGCCAGTCTATGAGTCCTTGCCAGAACAACTGATTGCAAGGTCATAGCCTTAGAAATCAAGGTCTTCCCAAACCAATGTCTAATCAAATAACCCAAAGTAACTATATTTAATGCTGTCCTTTTTGCAGCATTTCTATCCTATTATATTTAGAAGAATATAGAACTTGTGTACTGTACAGCCTGCTTATCTATAGCTTAGCCAGTGAAATATTATTAGTTTTCATATCTATAACTTTTATTGTTTTATCTTTGACAAACTCTGAAATAGTACACTAGTGACATTTTTAAAAATTAGCCTTCTGCGTTTAAAGACCACTCATCATTTTTATCTATCATTGTTCTGGAAATGTCACATTGATTTTATCCTCTTTGCAATAAATGATAACATCCAAAAAAACCCCCCCAAATAATAGTCTGACACTTCAAAATCAGCTGCCACTCTTGGATAGAACAAAAATAAATAAAAGAACCATTTTCTTGAAGGACAGGGAGAAGGAAAAAGTGTGTAAGAGCGAGACAGAAAGAAAGCTTTATCTCTTTCTGGCAATACTGACAATAACCAAAATAGAAGGAATCATAACTAGTTTTTCCTATTCCAAGAGTGTATACAAATAGCAATCGTGTTGCTGATCAATGAAAATACTTGCAAGCACGTCTTAAGAATATTAGCTAAAAATCCTCTAAGTATGAACTAATACACTGAAAAAAAAAATGGGAAGAAAGATTAAAAAAATCAATCTCCATTTCCCCTTCTCCCCACCCCAAGAGAACTTAAACTGAATTTCTGGCCAGATCATGCAGGGATTTTGCCAATGACCTTGTTCTCCTCAGCAGTTCAAACACAATCACACAATTGGGTGTGTTGTACCCCTAATGAAGACAGGGCTGGCCCAAACAGCTCTCCAGAATCTCAGCTTGTCCCAAACCAAGTCTCCTCCCAGTGAAGTTGTTGCAAGATTAATTTTGTTGGCATGGAATGGTGGATCAAGCTACCTGTATCCACATCCAGATGAGTAGGGGAATAGGGAAATGGGTGGATGGGGCCCAAAAATGAATGGGTGGAGAGAGAGTGGAGTGTTCAGATCTACACACATGATAATGAGAGCTGTGTCTAAAGGGTTTCAAAATTTAAGAAGCTAAAGGCAGGTTAGGAAGGAAATCCCTAAATAAATACTGAGGCCACATGGAATCGTTTGGTGATACTGATTGTCTTCACAACCCTTTCTTTGGGATTACCTATGATTTTTTTTTTATTTGGCTATTTTAAAAAGAATTATTATGTCAATGTAGAGCATAGCCCATCCAAGTTTTATTTTTCTTTAAAGTTTTTTACATCCTTTAAAAAACCTTCTCCATCATCATAAGCACTGCCTTGTCACTGCTCCTAGATCTAGATTTAGAGCTAGATTTTGCATTATCTTGTGTCTTGCCATGACCATCAAACAGCAAAGAAAGCATATAAACATTTCCTGAATCTCTGCTTCACCAGGCCAAATGAAGAATGTTTTCTAGTGGGCTCATGCCTTCAAGATGATTGAGTTTGGAAATTAAATAAGACTGAATCTGCTGCCCATATGCTGCCAACGTGGGCCCTCAAGTCCTAGCTCCTTCCCCAAGACACGAAGACATTCCCCAAGACATTCCCCTTGTTCCCAACAGAACACAAACCATGATTCTCCTCAATGTCTTCTTGTCCCCTCACATTGTAGCACTGTGTTCACCATGAAAATTTGTCCCTTCAGCAAAAGAATATCATTTTTCCATATCAGTTTGGTCACAAACAATCCCTTATTTCCTCCTGTTTGTTGATCAGGTAAAGAGCAGCATTAGTTTCTTTGATTTTATAAATCAAACCTCCAAACCCTTTTTTGGGAAGAAGAGGAAGAGAACACAGTTAAACATGCAGATAATATGATCAAATCTGCTTTATTTTTTTAGTAAACTTGGGAATAGTTTCCACTACGACATAAATATGATTTCAATTTAGCATTTCATCCTTACTCAGCAAAGCATGGAAACACCCTCTTAATTTTAAGCAAGTGCTTAAATCCTATTCCAGTGGCACTTAATCAGGCACTAAAGTTAAGTATGTGTTTAAATGCTTTGATGACTTGAAGCCTAAACAATGAGCAAAGTAATGACTTACTGAGATTTCGCTGTGCCAGGAAATAATGTTTATTGAAGGAAGGACACTATGATACACCTCAAGCCATTTCATGGTGAAAGAAAGGGCTTTGGATTGCTTGCATGGTTTTCTACAGTCTTTCACCTTCATTAAAACAAAATAACAGAAAAGAAAGGAATAATATCCTTGAGAAATATTCAGAGCTATAAATAAATAATGAGGCATACAGTATTTCAATCTATAATCACAGTTTATGGAGGTAGTGGAGACTGTGGTAGAAATGTGTTCATCTGTCTTGTACATGAACAATAAGGCCATGTCATGAACAATGAGCCTATAAAACAGGATCATAACAGGAAGAAAGCTTTAATGTACATATTATTAAGATTAGTATATAACACTGTAAGGCTCTTTCTTTTTCTTTTTTTTTTTTTTTCTTAAATTGAACACTGCATGTATAACAAAGAGATGTTTTATCTCCTTCTCCACTGATGGAATGAGTTTGTAAGTGTGGAAATAAGAATGTGGAAAGAATATTTGGGCAAGTATTAGGAAGTAATAGAAAAGGCTGTGTCTCCTATACATTTTAGTAGTGAAACAGTTAATTTTAAAATCCAAATATATTTTATATTCATGAGAAAACACCTGCATAGGGCATGCTTTTATCCACAGGACAGTAGCACCTTGACTGATTTAGTATCAATCCTTATATTATAGCTTGAGGATACTGAAGAAACAAGCATATTATATTGTTCAAAATGAGAATTTCAAAAGTACTGAATAAAGGATAAGAACACTTATAAAACAGAACATAAACATTCAGGTTCAGTGCATAAGCTAGTCAGCAACTGGAAAGGTTAGAATGAGTTCATGTTGTTTGACTGTTCCACGAACCCTTACTACAGAATATCTTGCTCTCCTGAAACCAACAGTAATCAACACAGATCACTGTAAACCATTAGACAGAGGTCTGTAAAATGGGGATAACTATATACTATTTCCCAAACTACCTGTTGTCTTCAGACTAGGAGTACCAAAATAATACACAGTGGTCCAATTCGAACAGCATGTCAATTTTGCTATACATACCTAGATGTGTGTAATGCTCCCTGCACTCCTGTGAGAAAATGGAGATTATCTGTGTTATAACATATCTCATATTACTCTTTCATTCTCTCAGGAGGGATGTGAAGCACAACCGCTTTTGAACTGGGACCAGTCAGAGTTCAAATAATCATACAAAAAAATGGGTTTAAAAAGTTTCGCACCAGCATTTAATTTATAAATGAAAAATAGAAAAGAAGCAAGTAAACATACTAACAAAACAAATCCTGATGTGGACAAAATTACTGAGGCATAGACTGCCTCTACATTTAGTTTTATATTACGCTCACAAAAAGAGAGGTCCTATGTTTGAGGCTAGTAGATGCTACCGTAATAATTAACATTAAAAAATTAGGAGCATTTGAAACCATCAGGCATCAGGTCTGTGTGTTTTTTCCCTTCATACATTGCTGATATTCATAGGGAAGCAAATGAAGCTTAAGAACTATCAGGTTCCTTCTTGAATATCTCACGGAGGCTCGAACTTCATAGAGGAATTATCTTAATCATATCATCAAAGGAAAGGGCTTGAAATATGATCTCAGATGAAAACTCTGATGAAGAGAAGTATAGCATAAATTTCTCGGCACTCAAGCCTTAGAAATTACAGCCATGACTCCATATCTCAGGCTCTGGAAGGAATAATAATTACTATTTGGTAATTTATCAAGGTGAGGGTTCCACTGGAGGGAACACTGTATTCAATTTGGGAGCTGAAATTACAGAACTAGTGAGATATTAAATAACAGCACAAAGCTGGACGTGTAGGCAAGGAAAGTGATGGAACAAATCTGAAGTAAGGTGAAGAACTCAGAATGAGTTATCAAGACAACCTCCTTGTTTTCCAGTTATTATCTTTGGATTCTTGAGTAGAAAGTCTTTGTAGCATGCCAACCCAGCTCAGAAACTGGTGTCAGCATTATGAGAGGATAGAACCTGGAAAAATACAGGTACTTCTCTTTCTGGATGGTTTTTCACACACATGGGTTTTCGGAGAATACTTAGATTCTTAGAATCATAGAGTATCCGCAGTTGGAAGGGATCCACCACAGTTATTGGATACAATTCCTGGTCCTGCACAGGACATATCTGCTGAATTTGTCTCAGGCTTTATTTTACGAAAATATTTAATTAAGTATTTGAAGAGACTCATAACTTTACTATCTGTAGAGTCAAAATTAAATATGTGATTAAGAGTATGTTTTCCTATTACAAGCAGCTGGGGCAATTATTTTAGAAAATTGTTTTTCCTTGATTAACACACATCCCTGCTTTATGGAAATTGTGAGGAATGTTCAGATAACTTAGATTCCCTTAAATCTCCTGTTGCGGCTGTCATTTCCAAGAGAGGAGGAATAGACAGGGCCTGCAGAATGTCTCCTCTAACAGACAACTTTTGTCCAAATTCCTTATTTTAGTTTTAATTGTAAGGAAAAGGTATCAGTACTTTTAGGATTTTCTAGGGAATCAGAGAGAAGTCCTTGAAGACCCTTGTGAAAGTGAATTTGGAATTAGTAGGAAATTGGGCTAGATGACCCCCTGGGATCTCTTCCAGCCTCAATTCTTCCATGATTCCATGCCTGAGGAGGTGGTAAAGTCATCATTCCTGGAGGCATTGAGCAGACAAGGAGATATGGCTTCGTAGTGTTAGGTTCAGGGTTGGTCTCAGTGTTCTTAGAGAGTATTTCCAGCCCAAACGGCTCCACGTTTCCGTGTCTCCACAACCCGGTCTGCTCTAGACACCTAGTTTAGGATATGGGGAATCACATTTGCACACAGTTTGCATTCCCACTGATTATAGAATCACAGAATCAAAGGATGGTTATGATCAGATGGGACTACTGGAGGTCTTCTGCTCTACCTTCCCCATTGTGCCCAGCTCGGGTCTCCAACCTGCATTGGTTAGGGAACTGTCAAACTCCATGGGAATGCAACAATTGGATATGCTAGACCCCTGCTCATGTGAACAGAAAGAATACACAAGCACGCATGTTCCACCATTTGAAAAGTAATGTGTGTTGCCTTTTCCGGTGTAAGTTGATTGAGGCAAGGGTAGTCTTTACTATGGCTGTCAGCTTGGGGTTTCAGTGGGACAGATACATAGCGGAAGGCTTGTGTTAACTAAGTTAATGATCAATTAAACAGATTTGAATAGTATGTGAAATGTGTGACATTGGATTTTGTAGGAAAGAATGCCTAAATCTTGGTAGCTAAACCAGAGGCAGGACTGACACAGTGAATTTATCTTTGCGTTAATGCATTTAGTTCACAAATTTCCTGTGTATTTGTTTAGTCTCAAGGATATTCAATGCAATTCCCAGACTGATACATGAATTACTGCAAAAATGTTTAGGCAGTGTCATGCTTTATGAACCAGACCCCTGGGCTGTTCAGTATGGGTTAAACCAAGGACAGACTGTTTTTCATGACAAAGATATTAAGCTATCTATATGAACCCCTGACCATCAAATTACTCACTGTTTGTCATACCATTTTTAATTTACATGGTACAAGGGGCTTAAATGTCAGCATCTCTGTTATAACTTAGACTCCAGTGTCTTTAATTAATGTTTCATGTTCATGTTATGGTTATTTAGAATTTGCTGAAAACCCAAGAGCCATAAATATCTTTTACAGGTCTTTGTGGTATGAACTTTAACAAAACAGCTATAAAGAGGTAATAGGAATGAACAGTACATCACATAAAGAACAGTAAAGAAGGAAAAAAGGTGGGAATAAACTCCAGACAGATTAAAAAATTTCATCTTTTTTTGGATTGGTGTTTATGACAATTTTGTTATTTATGCAGATGCAGGGACATGGAAGGTAAATAAGGAAACTGCATAATTTTTTTCATAGTTTTTGGGGGTTGCATTTTATTTTTTCATCCATGCTGGAAATAAATTCATATTTTTTACAAACATTTAACTAACTGAAACTGAAAGGAGTCCTTCTACTTGCATGCAATGTTCCTGTCTTAATTAACCTGATGCTCTTCATGAGTGCCTGGACTCCTTTATAGAGCTGGTTATAGAGCCATTAGTGTAAATTTGGTCTTGCAGCTGATTGTGAGGATGGGGAAATTCACACTGTTGATTGTCATCCATGAATGTGGAGTCACATTATAGAGGTAGAATAAACTTGGGAATCTGAAAAAGTCAATGAAACAATAGGAATGGTAGTAGAGAAAACTCTTTGCTTCCAAATGTGATCACCTTAGTGACACAGGTAATGACCACATCTTGCTTTCTTCTGGATCAGCCTGGCAATCAGTAAAGTTTAAGTGGGAAACTGTAGTAAGCTTATATTCAATGTAAAGGAAGGTATAAATGGAATTAAGGATGTGAAACACCTGTTATGAACAGTGTATGTGGAGTAAATTAAAAAACACTAGAGTATGACTAAGAAATGTAGTACAAAATGTGCATCAGATCGGAATTGAGGCTGATATATTTTCAGATTTATTTCACATCAGTGAGGAAGATGCCTTTTTGTCAAGTTTTTTTCTAACACACAAAGCAGACATGGAATTATATTTTCAAAAATTGGAGAGGCTTGTGTCTCAAATTAAAGAGCAGAGTGGCTCTGAAGCACCCTTTTTTAAAAGAGTGTGGTAAGTCTCACAATGAATGTGTTTGCAAATGTATACTAATACAGAAACAATATAAATTAATTGAGTTATGTATTTGTCAAAATTACATATGAACTTTAGAAAACCCTAAGTTGCCTTAAAAATAAGGAAGAAGAAATGCTGTGCTGCTGCAGGTCAACCTTTGGTAAGCTTTTTGGGAAGGAGCTGAAATAAAAGAACATGCTGAACAAAAGAAGAAAGTTATCCTGGCTATGCAGGGCCATTATCTATCAGTGCAATTGTGATTTCTCAGCCTCTTCAAGAGTACCCATAATACACAAAGCCATTTGAAGAATGAGCAGCACTGCCCTGTTCTTACCTTCCCTGTCCATTTGCACAAAGGCTGAGAAACAATCTATGGGTTCATCCTACTCTGCATGCTTAACTGCAGATAGAGATACCTGTGAAATGTTACATTTGTGTAAACAGGGGTTTTTTGTGGCTCTTATGCTGGAAATTAGGCATTCTTGTCATAGTGATGCAATCTAGTATGATAAAATGTAACAGTCAAGAAAACTGTGTGAGTTTAGGATTTGTTCCACAGAAAAGTGACAAGCAGAAATCTGAATTCACAGGGAGATCGACTCCTCTCTCCCCCCAGGTCTGGGAAGGTGTTGCAGATTTTACCTGCATCTGATACTGAGTTCTGACTTTGGTGAGCAGACTTACAGGCTGTCCAGATATGTATCATTGTTTTTTTCAAATTCATACATTGGTTATTTTTATAGTCTGAGACCACCACCACCACCAGCTGCACAACCCAAAGTTCTGTAGCTCTAAACAGAAGTGATTTGCATCCTGGGGCCGGACAACTCTCAGCTAAAGTGATTTCCTTCAGCTACCAAAAGATTTGGGAAATATTTTTTATTTTCCAGCTCAAATTACATTGTGAATATCCTGCTGTGGATTCCTTTTGTCACCCTTGCAAATATTTTGGTTAAGTTCAAGTCAGTTATCTCTTTCCTTGTTCTAGTCATCTACAAAAGCATCCAGCCTTTCTTCTCTTGACTTTCCTGCCAACAGTTCCCACTAATTTCCCATTCCCTACACTCAAGTTGACAAAACCCCCAGTGTTCCTATTAACCATGTTTCTTCATGTAACAAACTTAAATATTCCCCAGACTCCTTTGGATGAGGAGACGGTCATGATGGAGAATTCATTTATAAGAATGAGTGCTCAGTAGTGGGACCCACAGCCTGGCCAAAATTTGGGGAGCAGAAGAGAAATGGGAAAATGAGAAAAAACAACCTTAAATCAAGAGAGAAACTGAGGAGGAAAAATATGCCATTTAGAATCAAAAGAAAAAACTCAGTCTCTCTCTCCAACAACTGAAATTCCAATCTTGATGTAAGTTAGAAGAGAGGAAAAAAAAGAAGAAAAATAAAAGAAGAATAAAGGATTTCTTTTATTCTCTTCAGAATAGTTCAGTACCAAAGCATTTTCAGAGACTGCTACCATGCCTCAAGGGATTGAAAATGCCTTCTGTCATCATTCCCATCCATTGAAATGTACATTAGCCACTACAGAGAGAAAACTGGGGCAAGGCAAAAATGAAACTAAACAAAACCAAAGCAAAGCCCATCAAAGAAAGGGCTCGTATTTTTGTGGAGTTCAAAGGAATGGTGTGTCCCTAAAACAAACCAATTTTCTCTCCCCACATACATCACACACGCTCACTTGAACACACACACTCACACAGGCTTCTGCTCTCGTCGTAGGCATCCACTTTCTGAATAACCATTTCTGTAAGTAAACAAGCTGCTCCGACTGCAGCATAAAATGAGCTTAATAACAACTGAGATCAAAATGAGCCAAGATAGTAGGGGATAATAGTGGGGGATCATTCCTAAGACTGTTTGCCCCTGAAGGGAGAATTATTATTATGACCTTGTACCACCGAGCGGGCATGTGCTCCTAGCTGGATCAAATGTAGGCCTTGGCAAAGCTCTCTGCCTGGGAATGTGGTTGCAGTATCTAGTTTTTAAAGCTACTGGAAGGGTTGCTATGGGCACTGAGGCACAGGAGCCAAATACAGGGGAAAGGAAATAATGAAAAATGCTGATTAGGAGCTCAGAGAAAGGAATGGAACATTTGTGCTCAACAGTAAAATGTAATGCTCTGTTAATCTGTTTCTTGGCTGTCTGTACTCCGTAGGATTTTTAACATAGTTTTTGTATATTACTATATAGTTTATTTAATACACTTTTACTCTATGGGATATTTAATATCCGCCTTTATTCCCCGTTAAGCTACCTACATATATCCTTCTCAAAAAACCCACAATCTTTTCTAATGCAGCTAGATTGAGTCTAGTGTGCACTCACGCTCTAGGAAATATAATGCAAACTCCCATGCTGACTGCTTAAGAGAACAGATATTAATTAGCACTCTTAGATATGCTACAGTCTGAAGAAAATGTTTCCTTCCAAGAGAGCATCCTATGACTTATTCACCCTAGTATGGTTTTCCCTTTTCCCACTGATTAATGACTCATTAATGTTGCTTTTTTCAGTGATGTCCAATGCATCATCATGATAAACAAGAAAACAAAGCTTTGTGGTTTCCAAAACTTTAGCCAATTGCGACATTGGGGAATTGTTTCTCATTCCCAGATTTTTTATACTGAAAAAACAGGGTTTTATTGACACGGAAATTTGATGAACCTACAGTTGTTTAATTGTTCAAAGAGCAGGAGTCTCTTGAAATCGGGTATATTCTTTTTAATTAATAGTGTGCACTTGTACACCATACTATGGTGCCATTATCATAGAGCCACAGAATCCTAGAAGAGGTTGAGTTGTTTTACAAGGGTTCCTAAAAGTTATCTAGCTCCAAACCCTTGGCAGGGGCAGGGACGCCTTCCTCTATCCCAGCCTTTTCCAAGCCCCATCCAACCTGGCCTTGGACACTTCCAGGGATGGGACAGTGTCTTGGAGTGACTTTTGTCTTGGAGTTTATCCTTTGATGGTTTATCCTATATTGTCTGCCCATGCCCAGAAAAGTTAATTGTATGCCTTTCTATGTCTTTAAACAGAGCCTGAGAGGAGGGAGGAGAACAAACCACCCAGCCCAGACAACACTGTTTTCTTCAAGGTTACAGAGAGATAAGGGAGGAGGCACTTTCTTTTTTTTTAGGTTGGTTCCTACCGGTTCTCAGTGCAGTTCTTTTTGAGAGACTGGGACTTTGTTTTTTCCCTTCTGGACTTGGAGAATCAGAACATCAGAAGTCCACTGGGAGGTGTTTCACTGGCCTGCAGGGGAATTTCCCCGGACAGATGCCTTTCCAGCTCCAGGAGAAGAGAGGCCACACTCAGAAAATACTCTGTTTCAGGTTTTTGTCTTCTCTCACAGGTAGCGATTTATTTGTCTAGCATTATTGTCCTTTTCCTGTGTGTTTTGTTGTTTTGTTAAATAAATAGGTTTTTTTCCTTTTTGTTTTTTCCCTTTTTGTTTTTTCCCTTTCACTTTCCTCCGGGGGCTTTTTCTTTCCCGAACCTGGGCGGGGAGGGGCCTGCTTTCCATCAGGGGATATTTCCTCCTCTGAATTTGTCTCAAACCGGGACAGGCAGCCACAGCTGCTCTGAACAACCTGCTCCGTAGCCTCACCACCCTCATTGGAAAATTATTTATTTTTAATACATAATTTAGTGATACACTCTGTCAGTTTGGACATTCCCCTTTGTCCTGTCACTGCAGACCCTTGTTCAAAGTCCCTCTCCGGCTCTCCTGGAGCCCCTTTAGGCACTGGAAAGGGGTATAACATCTCTCTGAAAGCCCTTTTTTCTCCAGCTGAACACCTCCTACTCTCTCAGCATGTCTCCACAGCAGTGGTGCTCCAGCCCTCTGACCATCTTTGAGACCTTCTGTGGGCTCAGTTCCATATCCTTCTTATGCTGGGGCGACAAGAGCTGGATTCGGCACCTGCAGATGTGGTGTCACAAAAGTAGAGGGAAGAATCAGCTACAGTGACCTGGAAAATTTTAAGCTGTGACAGAGTAAACTTGGTGCCTGTTAAGTTAGTCTTTCTTGCAGCATATTTGTCTTGTTGGCTTTCTGTGATCAGAGTTCTAACAATTACGTTATAAAAATGCAGTGTAAAAAATAAATATTGGGTGTTTTCTACTCAAATATATTTCAAGCTACAGTACGATGACACCATACCAGGGTCACCCAAGCTGGGTGTTTGCCCTGAAATGATAAATAATTAGGATATTATTATTTATTTTATATAAATATACACACATCCACCAGTGTAACACATGTGCACACGTATATAAGATGAAAAGGTAACACAACATGGTAAACTTACTAAATTTACTGATGTAAATGGACAAAGTTCTCACTCTAGCTTCAACAAAATATTAATTCCAGTACAAAGTTAGTAGTCTGTTAATAGAGAAACACTAGTGGGAACTAATGGTTTCACCCCTATTTATGTTACTAGGAATAGAAGGATCTTTACTTCTTGTTCAGTAATGTTTCATACTAAATTAGGCAGTCTTGGAAAGTTAGATGTGAGATAGTTTTGGGTAAAATTGCCCTGATTTTTCTTCTAGTCGGCATGTTTTTTCATAACCTGCTGAACTTAATGGGACCAGACATCCATTAACCTACAGACCTGTGAATTTCTCCTACTTCTGCTGAGCTGAGGATCAGCTGCATTTTTCACCTGCATAAATTATATGGGACAAATTATTCTCTTAAATTACACCAGAATCACACCTTTGGAATTAAGAAACAGGGAAAAGCAAATCAGAAGGAGCAGGTGGAGGAAGAAGAAGCTGGGAACAGGCAGACGGAAGGAAAACTTCATTCATTGTTCTGAGCAGATGCATGCATGTGGGAACTGAAATAATACCCTGTTTAGCTAATCTGACTTTGGAAACATGCAGCGCTGTAGATTAGGCATGAAGACAGAGCCTGATACTTTTCCAAAGGAACAGGATTATTTTAGCTGCTCAGCATGCACAGGGCCATACTGAGGATGCTCAAAAACCTTTTCCTCCTCAAATGCTTGGCCAGGCTCCCTCCACACCCACCTTGACCAGTGAAGGAAGAGAGGGGAAGGCAGCAAGGGGAAGGCGATGCTGTTCGATGTCGCTGTGGGGTGGTGCTGATCTGATCTCCCTGCTCAGAGCTCTTGGTTTGATTTAGGATAGCAGTTGTTAAGAGCAGAAGGAGCTGCTGGCACAAATGGCAACCCTCTCAGCCAGCCTCACTTTCCAACTGTCCTGAATACTCAAAAAAAAAAAAAAAAAAAAAAAAAGAGGATGGAGGAAGAGAGTCTGAGAAAGAGAGAGACTCAAAGAACAAGCCTATGAAGAGCAGTGGCTGCAGCTCACTCGGAGGAATTCCATTAAATGAACTCATCCGTCATCTTGCCTTTTATTGATGAGTGGCATTGCTTGGCGGCAAGTGACATGGCAGAACAAATAGCATCGGAGCCCTGGCTTCCTCTTCCACTGCACACAGAGACACACAGGCCCCAAAACAATGAGTCATTACTTATTACATCCATTATTAACTCAGGTCAGGCTCATTAGGCATGGAAATTGAGGAGGAAAAAGGGAAAAAAAAGACCAAACCAGGAGCTAACTAGCATCAAGTACCCACAGATTTAGGGAAAGGGTGTGGTGGGAGGGGGAGGGAGACGGGCTGTTAAAATCTGCTGCTCAACATTTGTGACACTGTTAAATCCTGAGGGTGGTGGGTAGTTGATCATATGTTTTCCTTTTTCTGACATGATTGCATTGAGGACTGTGCTTTAAAGCAACAAGGCCAAAAGAACAGGAATGTAAGAACTACATCATTAACTACTGCAAGACCTTCAGAATAAAGTTTATCAAGAATGATATGGTTTTATTAGTGGAATCTCAGGTGGACACAATAAAAAAAAAAATAAAAAAAAAAAAAAGAAGACAAATGGAGCTACTAGAAAAACCAACCAAGTCAAATGCCAGCATTTTGTTGGTGAGGAGAGTGAAACAGAATTCCTGTGTGTCTTCCTGTCTGTGGCACTGGATTAATTTCACTGAAGGTTGTTTTTCTAAGCATTAGACACCTAGCCTAAAAAAGTGCCATATACAAATTTCCTTTTCAGTCAAGAGAGAGAAATAGTTTTGTTGCTGGATGACTTGTCCAATCCTAAAAATAAAAAAAGGGCATTTAAAACTGTTTAAATTAACTGCTGTGTGGAGATGTGGATATCTCTCTTTTTGCTATCACGGAAGCCTAGATGATCAGTTTTGATGGAGCATATAATTTGTAGACAGCTATAGTTAAATGAGGTGGGTTGGACTGCTGTAATCTTAGCTCATGTCTGACTATGATGGCAACTGTTTTCTGGATCGATACGTAAACAAGATTTTTGCCACTTCCTTGACTACTCAGGTCTAGAAAAAATTATTGAAATGTTTCCATTGACATTTAAATAAATAATTAACACAGTTCAGGAAAAAATATAGTGTAAGCCAAAGGAGGACTGATCATATACACATAGAACTAAAATGGGATTGAGTGGATCTGAAAAAAGCAGGAGGTGTATGGACGCACTCAAATAAAATGAGGCAACCATGAAACAAGTCCAGAAAAAGTAAGGTTGTCTGAATTGTTTTAGTCAACCATTCAGGTAAAAGGATCAGTATTCCAAATGTCTGTACCAGGTTCAATCCAATTCAAGTTTCACACCTACTCCCTTTAATTTATTTATTCTTCTTGGCTAGATTTCACCCTTTGTCACTGGGTGAAATCAGTCACTTCGGGGTAAGGATGAGATAAAAGAAAAGAGATTGCTGAAGTATTGAGAAAGACCACTGATGTTTTAAAGATCAGCCAAAGCCAAGGGGGAAGTCTTGAAAATTCTCCAGGGATTCCCATCAGCCTATGAAGAAATTGGAGACTGACGGCAGTCCAGGTCATCTTCACCCCTAAGCACAGACTTACAGGTGGACTTTGAAACAACTGTAGTACTTCCACAAATTATTTGCCTCCAAACAGTAATTAAGATTCACATTCTGAATACAACTAAAGCAAATTAAATTAGTACTTGGAGTGAGTAGATATGTTTTCAATACAATCAACAGAAATAGATAATTGCTTGGATTTTTGAAGCTAGGTATTACCAAATTGGCTGTTTCCTTTTGTTGCACGAAAAAGACTTGGTATTTGTTACCTCTTGTAAGTCCTGGCTTGCACTTGCTCCAACAGGAGGTGGATAGCTTAAGATCTTGCACATTTATCTCCTCTAGAGGTTTGCTGGGAACCAGCAGTAGTGGGGGTAGAGCAAGACTCCTTCCAAGTTCATCTTGGCAAGAACATGTGTATTAAAGGCTGTTCTTCTGCTAATTAATTCTGAAAAGAAGCATGGAAGAAAGTTGTGATGCTTGACAGCTGCCCTAAATATCTTAGTGTCGAGGTAGGTTAGCACATGCCACTGATCATGTTCTTTCAGCTCATATGAGTAAGTAGAAGTTATATTGTGCAAGAGTTAATAGAACTGGGAAAAAAAAATTAAAAGGAAACAGGTCTTTCTCAATATGGCAATTCAGCTGATGTTTCTCTGTATTTTTTTCCATCACTTTATAGAAACAGTTTAAAAGCTTTCAGTGTTATTTTAAAAACTTATTTTATTAAAGAGAATGGAAAGCATCTCACCCATTTTCATATCTTCTTCTTCCCATTTCAACATTTTCTGCTCTCTGTGAAAAATAAGCCAAATAATGGAAAGTATAAGAAATCAAAGTTTCAGGGATAGGAGATATACCATTTTTAGTCCTGTAGCATGGTGATGGGTTCCATTCACACACACAAGAAATAAATGATTCCTATATCAATAAATATTTTAAATAACTATCTGTAATAAATCTGTGGGCTATAATAATAAATTTTACTTTTAATCTCAGAAAGCACCATTTCTTAGAAATATTCTTTCAGGGAAGAGATGAGAAGGAAAAGACATTAATTACACCAAGTGATACCTACATGTCATTGTGGCCAAATGTGCCCATTTGTTCTACCATTTGAAGTTCATAAAGGAAAACAAGTTGTACCTTAGCCTTTTGATTCTGTGGCAAGCATAAGAGAAGATGAAAACAACTCTAGCATTTTGCCAATGACTCAGAATGTGTTGAAAAGCAAGCAAAAAAAAATTAGATACATTCACATGGTTTATTTTTCTCCAATTGATTCTGAGGCATCTGCTTTGAACATTAAAAAGCATTCTCTTTGTAAATATATAGCTATTAAAAAGAAAAATCATGGATAGTCTTGGCAAGCTATCTACCTTCCCAGAATCTATGAGACTTGCATGAGTTCATTTAGAAGCTCAGGAGCTTCAGATCTCTTCAAGTGAACGAGTTTCTGTGGATGCTCTGGCAATATCTCTGACACCACTCTCATTTGCCACCTCTGGAACCTACTGTGGGAAATCATTGCTCATAACTTGCAGAACCACAGCACAGTCCACGGGAGCCTTATGTGGTTGTTTTGGATGATCATCCTCTCCCGTTCAGAGCACTCTGTCTCTGAGGATACAGACTTGCAATGAGCTTTAATTATTCATCAGCTTTCTCTTCAGCTGGGCGTGTTCCAGGGCCAGGCCGAGGGGTGGGAATCGTTTCACCTGGTGTGAAGTGTCTGTAGAGTAGAATTGCAAGGGAGTCCATACTTCAGACTCTCTTTCCATTAATAAAGAGAAATAGGAACATTTAGGGCACAATTCAAAGACCCATTTTTTGACTTGCACCTTAGGATTAGATAAATTGTACCTTAAACGTGCTTGATTCTCCATCGATTACAGGGGCTCCAGTGACTTGCCTCAGACGTCAAGAGCTATGTTTGGGCAGATGAATATCACCCAGGAGGTTTACATCTTATTTAATGACTTTACATTAAGGCACCAGAGACAAGGCACGGGAGAAAAGGCTGGCAAGGAAAGATCATCCCCCTCCTGCTTGTGGCACAGGGATGTTTTTTGTGCTAACGTTTTGCAACTGCTGTTCGTCGCTTCCTTCTTTGCAGTGTCTGCAGTAGTGAGGGGGCTGGAGGTGTCTCATCAGCCTGTCTCAATTCCACCCGCAGCTGCCGTAACAGTAGAAATCCTAATTTGGTACAATATGCCAGTCGCCGAGGTTAGCTCAGCAGCGGCAGCAGCAGCTTAAAAGACAGATGTAAAATCAGTAGCTGATGATTTTACATCAGAAGGAGTGAATGTAAAATCAATGAGAAGTTTTAAAATGGGGAATGGCTTAAATTTAACAAGGGAAATTAAGTCAATGTTTGTTTTAGCGAATGGAAAGGTTTTCCCTCTCTCAGGCTAAGACTATGATTAGCAGAGTGCTGGAAACGAAGGGTATTTTAGCAGAGCCTTGCACTAAGCATGGCTTCTTGATGTCAAAAGCACACCCTACATCTCTCTGAAAGTTCAGATTCAGACAGTCCAGAATATCATAGGACAAAATATGCAATGGAGTTGAAAATGATGTTACATTATGGAAAGGTAAAGGTAAATTGGTAAAATAAAATAAGGTATTTTCCAAAGAGAAGGTTGTTTTTTTTTTCCTGAGTTTTAATATATCTTTCTTTGTAAAAAATACCTCTCTTTCTTCAAAAATTTAGTTTTTTCTTTATCCTTCACTTCTTTTTTTCGCTTACACTTGCTCCTTTTTCTTTAGGATGGGGGGGTATGGGTAAGGAAGAAGGAAAAAGAAAAGCAAGAGAAATAAAAAGGAGAAAAAAGAAAAAAATAAGGAAGAAAGCCATTAAAATGAAGAAGGTACGTTACAGCACCATACTTGCTTTTTTTTTCCCCCCTTTTTTCTCTTTTTCCACTTTGTTTGAAAAAAATAAGAGTGAAAATTGAAATAAGCCCCCTTGTAATGAAAAGGATTTTGAACTTGAACTTCTGTTAGCTCTGTTGTTGCTCACTAAAGGTCAAGCACAAGCTACACTTTAATCATATATTCCCAAGGAAATCTCAATGAAACATTCATGTTCATAGAGAAAGAACCTTGAAACTTTTGGGTTTAAAATGCTTCCACACATATTTCAGAGTAAGTGAGTATTTAAGTCTTTTGGAGTATAGGCAGCCCTTCAAAGCCTTTAAGATGCTGTGCTGAAACCTCTCTTATATAAAACATTCCTAGCTGAACCCTGTTCCAGAGATTTATGTATGCCCTCGTATCAGTCTCCTTTCTAAGATGTGTGACCAGATGTGAGCTGGCAGATTAGAGCTGGGGTGTTTGCACTGCTCTGGCATTTTCTTCTATCAGCTCATCTCTCTCTTTCCCCATTCTGGAAAAGTGCAATTTGGGAAGGTTTCTTTCTTCATGTCTCGTATGTTTTAATGTTGCCCTTTAATATGATGTGTATGTGTACAGATATTGTATAAATATATGCAGGTTTATAGATGCAGAGGTTTCTGTGCAGCCCAGTTGGCCAAGAGGCATCTGCCTGCAATGTTGATATTAGCAGTTAACAGTTCTAAAAACAATGTTTCATTTTGTATGTCCTTGGTTAATATCTTTTATAACTTAATTGTAAAGGAAAATGCTTCCTTTTCTTACCAGTTTTCTCATCCTCTGCTGACACCAAGTTTCAAGCTACTTACACTATTTTAAAATTAGATGACTAAACTAAACTAAAGTAGTTTCACACTGTTGAGAGCCAGACTAGACGAATTCTGAGCTTTGGACAAAAGCTTGCCACACTCTCTTTTAAAAGATGCTTGTCTTTGGGAAGGATAAATCATCTTCTGGAAATACCTTCTTAAATATTTCTATTTTGCCCATTTATGTCTGAGTCCACCTCTCTCTTCACTCTGCCCCAACTATGCACGTGCCTAACTTCCAGACCCCAAAAAGTGAGAATACATTTATGGAGTTGCAATATTTTCTGATACTTGTAAGAGACAATGGTAGTAGTTTCTTACCAGTGACTTTATGGTAAAGATAGGACCCATATCAGTATCCATATTAAATGTACTGCATAAAAATAAGTATTCTGGGATGCTTCCAGACAAAAATTACAAAGTTCCAAATCCTGGAGCTTTAGAATTCTACAGAGAATCTGCAACAGTGGATGAGCTCTACATCATAATATTGAGTTTGTGCATGAGATATAATATTTTGAGGCAGCATGAATATTAAGAAGAAGGATTTTTAAACTAAAAAAAACCCAGTAGTTTTTAACTAATTTCATAAATCTAAAATATTAAAAGGACAGTATGACAAGTTATATATATCATGTTATACAAAAGAGAGGAAAAAGAATATGTTACAAATACAAGATTATTTTCGAACCCTTATAACATTTCAGAACCTACAGTATGATGAAGCATCCAAATGAACCTGCATGACATAGTGTAATGTATTTATTCAAGGTCTTCTTTTTATTAGATCCTTCATATATAGTCATGTAAAGCACATATAGTGTCTAGTACATATTATCAATCCATTTGTTCCCTATCTAGATTTACGTTTCATCCCCAAAAAGAAAATAAGATGATCCCCCTAACAGACTATTTTCAGATTCAGATTTTGGATGCGAGCTTTTAATTGCTATGACAGCAATGTGTTTACTGTGTCTAAAGATATGCAAACTGCTTTATACGTAACTTGATAGTCTAATATGTGTTTGTTTGTGATCTTTTTCTGTTAGGGGCTGATCCAGAGCTCTTTGAAGTCCGTGGGGCTTTTTTCACTGACTTCAAAGGGCTTTTGGCTCAGACCCTTATCCTTAAACACTGAATAGATTAACAACTGATTTGTGAATAGTTTGCAATGCCAAAAGGAGTAGTAAAAATCCAGCCTTTGCAAAATTGTGTATCTGGTGAACACAATTAAACCATACTCTATTGATATATGTATTAATAATTAACTGGTACCACAATGGCATATGTACACTATTGAGCTGGCAGAACAATGCAGAAGAAAAGATATGGAATATGGAAATATTTGATCATATCCTTGTATTTTATACACAGCTTCACCAAAACCTATTCCAAGAGTGAGGCCACTGGAGTATTCAAGGATGCACAACCATTTCCTAGGCAGAAGTTCTTTCCCAGATGTTCAGTTTGACCTGGGGCAACTCAATCAAAGTCTGTAAGGTTTCCAACATTTCTAGTGGGGATTTATTTTTAAAAATGTGGCATATGGATTTTTCTGGCAATAATGAAATATAGCTGTGCACACTCCATTAAATAAAATGAGACTTTAATCCTTAAAACTGCGTGAGTAACTGGAATTGGAAAGTTGGGAGCTGGGAAAAAGAGAATAGGTTGAGGGTGAAGAAAGTGAAGAACAGGAAGGACATTTGAAGAGGTGAACCAGGGAAAATAAGGAATGAACTCTTTTGAATACATGGATTCAAAGGACATAAAGCCATTCCTGAAAAGATGGATAGATATAGCATAGTAAAATAAACTCAGGAACAAAAAAATCAGATAAAAAGATGAAGAGTGACTTAATGGAACTATTTCAATACGTAGATTGGTTTTTTAATACTTGCTGTGGAATTCTTTGGTTTTTTAATACTTGCCGTGGAATTCTTTCTGTATTTCAACCTCTCGCTACTTGAAAGCATAAAAATGCTTTGGATAATTAACTGAGTTGATTTGCACTACAGCAGTTTTGAAACTTTCAAAGTGGGATGAGAGGCTTAAGAATCTCTACTTCCATAAATTCAGTTCCATTTTCAAAGAGATTAAAACACCAATAGACAAAGCAGAGAGGAAAAGAACTCCAAACAATATTTCTGGGATTTCTGATGGGTATGGGATCTGATCTTCTAGTTTGTACAACCATTCACTCCAACACAAACTGGGAATGTTAAGATTTAGTAGGAATATTTTCTCTATGTTTCTCCAGGAGGCCTGATCACAGAATGAGCAATATCACACAGAATCACATTTACTGTTTGAGACCTCTGGATCTCAGCAGAGTGATTTTTTACAGGAGCATGTTCCCCCGCCTCATTCTCTTTATTCTTCCAGAAAATGGTCCTAACAACCCTTTTCCTGTCCCTACTTATTTAAAGCTTCAAAATAGTTTTTATCCTTTTTATTTATATATTTATTTTAATATATTTATATAAAGACAGTATTTCTCCTTGCAGTGTATTCCATTTAAGATTACATTTAGGAGATATTTCTATGCTGACCTCTGCAAGAACATCCTTACCCAGTCCTTTATGAACAAATTGCTGTGCACAGCTACATTGCAGTCTGTGTACATGTTAAAGTAACTCCCCTCCCTACATTTAGTAGATATGAACATTACCGAGTCCAGTTGGCACTTAGTAAATAATAAATAACAACAATGACAGCAGCAACAACAACAACAACAAACAGCAACTGTAATAATTTAATTCCATCTAATTGAATAATTTTCTGCCTAACCACGGCAGTGGGGAGCCCATTATGCCATCAAAATTGTTTGCTGAACATGAGCTTTTCCACGGAGCAGTTCAAGCAGCTGCTGCTGAGGTCCTGTCGTACTGCAGAAGCACTCGGCTGGCCAAAACTTCCCAGTGCAGAGACATCAATCTCCCTCCCCGCTGGCTGCTGAGTGCACTCTGTGGACAGCCAGGGCTGCTGTCAGCTCTGCGTCCCTGATGGACAACAGAGACCCACCAGAGTAGAGCATTGCTTTTTGCAAAAGCAGGGGCTTGCACTGCCTGAGAGAGCTGCAGTAGAGTTGGTAGTTTTGGTAGGAAATTCTGAATGTAGGAGTGGTACTGAAGGTAGGAATGATTCTGAAGGCATTAGGAATATTAGGGGAAATTAATGGTGCCTTCATTGACTGTAAGACTCAAATGAAGAGAATTAGTGTTGTACCTTCTGTTCTTGCTTCACTCTAAAGAGGTATTGTGTAAAGGGTCAGAGATGTCTAAGAGACTATCAAAATAAGTAGATGTTTGAGATAAACCTCATATCTGTAACAACCTAGACTGAAAAATTTGACTTTAGACACAGTTTAAGCACCTAAATTTCTTATAATTTCTCACAAAACCCTATCATAGCTGCTGGGCCATATCAGTGTTCACAGTTGTCTCCAACTTTTTGCCACAAGACTTGCACAACCCTGTAAAACTCCATTTCTGCCTGTAGCCAATGCCATCATCTTGACACAAGCAGGCAGTCCAGCAGCTGCTTTCACTTCAGTCTGCTTAGGTGGCAGGGCTGGCTTTGGTGCAAGTCACAGCCTCTCTCCCTCTGAAGTGCAATAGGACAGCACTGATTACAGCAGCCAGTTTGCACCTTTTGTTTTACACAGATGTCCCTCCTTTGTGTCAGAAAGTTTGTGTCCAACTTTCACTTCCCAGAACTCGTGGGAATGCCTTGACTGCCAGCTTAAACATAAACCTGCTTTACTGTCTTTATGGCACCTGAACTATCTAAACATTTTTTTTTCCCTTTTTTTATGTTTAGGGAAAGACAAACAAGGTAGCACAAGCTGAAGTACTGTGTAGATGGGCATCGACCCAAAAATATGTTATTACTCTGTTACAGCTGTGGTGTAACTTGTATTTCTCTCCCAAGTGTGAGAGTTTCCCCTTATTGCTAAGAGGTCGCACACAGGCACTTACCATCAGGTATGTTGTAAATACAAACCCTGCGTTATTTAATGAAGCTTGCTTATATTATCAAACTTATATGTAAAAAAATATGCAAGATAAATATCTTAGCAAAAAAACCCAGAGTTAATAAGCCTAGATTGGCATAGATAAATTTTTTGGAAGAAGTACTCAGGGGATAGCTTCACTCATAAAGTCATAGAATGGTTTGGGTTGGGAGGGACCTTGAAGATCATATTTTTCCAACACCCTATCGTGGGCAGGAACACCTTCCACCATAGCAGGTTGCTACAAGCCCCATCCAGTCTGGTCTTGACCACTTCCAGGGATGGGGAAATCACAGCTTTTATGGGTAACCTGTGCCAGGTCCTCACCATCCTCACAGTCAAGAATTTTTTTGTGATATCTAATTTGATTCTACACTCCTTCATCTTGAAGCCATTGTCCTGTCACTACATGCAATTTATTAATTTCCTCTCAAGCTCCCCGATAGCCCCTTCAGTACTGGAATGCTCAGTAAGGTCCCTTTCTCTTTTCCAGGCTGAGCAATCCCACCTCTCTTAGAAGAGGTGCTCCAGGCCCATCACCAACTTAGTGGCCTCCTCCGGAGTTATTCTAACAATTTCCTTGTGTTGGGAGTCCCAGAGCTGGAGGCAGCACTGCAGCTGGGGTTCTCACTAGAGCAGAGAGGGAGAATCACACCCAACCTGCTGGACGGCTGCTGGTCATCTTTAAGGGATGCCTCCTTGGCTTTGAAACGGAGTCCCCTGCAGCTGCAGGTGAAGTCACTCACACCACATCACTCTGTTGGTGGCTGCACAAAGTGAGATGCTGTAAGGATGCAGCCCAACAGGTCGCTGTGTCCGGAGAGCGCTTAGGGCTTGTCTTTGTCACCCAGCAGCAGTAAACCAGCACATTTCTCAGTGTTAGTTTTACAGTTCTGGCTTCTAAAACATGTCCTCAGTATTAATTTTCTGGAGAAGTAATTTTTCGTCAAGTGATTTACGGAGTGAAAATGATTCTCTGAGAGAGCGACTGGAAAGCATGAATGGAAAGACAAGTAATGCCTGGTGTTCCCAAAGGAGTTTGCAGAGAAAGTGGAAGTGTGAAAATTAACTTGCTGTGATAAATTGGACTCACAAATAGGAAGCTGTGGAGCTCTGTGGCCTAGTCTAAGCCACGACTTGCCCACATATCTGTTTTTTTTTTTTTTTCTGTGTTCCTGTTAATCTTCAAGCTCACAGAAAGTCAGAGCCCACTACACAGAGTAAGCAGATGTGGTGGAGCAATGGGCTTGTACTCAACAGCAGTAACAGGTTAAAGCAAGTGACTGTCATCCTTAACCACACTCATCTGCAAAGCCCAAGAGTGCTCTGGTTGTGCATATCGAGCTGAATCTTAGGGTAAAACCTATATTGTCGGCTCAATGTACTTTGCTCTTCCTGGTAATTCTCACTCTGGGTTTAAATGTGTTTGATCATGGCTCACAAGAAGGGATTTCTCCCCCCGCACCCCCATATCTAATCCAATGATCTTTGGGAAGCTGGGATCCTTCCTTGATATGATTAAGTGTAATCATATATTTTCCTTTCGTAGTATTTCCCTTTCAGCTCAGTTTTACTAAATCATAAACTTAACTGCATTAAGTCTAGTGATATGCAAATGATTCCTTTAAAAATCCACCCCCTAAGCTCTCGAGACATGTGGGGTGCAATACCCTCAGAAATCTGAGCCTCTGGGGTTCATCTGTTAGTCCTGTCAGAAGTGACATCCCTGAATATACACTGATGTCTTCTACCCCTCTCCCCTCCCCGAAAGTACTTATTTGCAGATTGTAGCATTCCGAGTCTTTGAAGTGGCACCTACAACTAAACTGCCGCCCACACTCTCCTCTATTTAGGTCAGAGTGACTTCAAACTGGAAAGAAAAAAGCCACACACGCGCAGGCACACATGCACACACTCGCACAAACAAAACGCATGCAGAGAAAATCAAATAATGAGGTGCAGCCACCCAAGGCTGGTGTGAAAATCAACATATGGGGAATTATTGTGAGCGCCGGGCTCGGCTTCAAATGGGCTTGTTTTGCCTGGAACCCTGAGATGAGCTGAAAAAGACAGAGTCAGTTGTTTCGCTAATCGCTGAGCTACCTGCAGAGAAACAGGCAACCATAAAAAGAAACAAAACAATAGAGGAATAGACGCAGAGGGAGCTGCTGCGGAATGGCACGGGATGGGCTCACTGGCACCTCCGAGAGCGCTCCTAAAACTGCTGGTTAAAAATACTTTCTGTGCCAGCGGTTAGCAAAGCTAGACCTTGGACTTTAGTCCCTCCTCTGTGGCTGAGACACCTACATAGAGAGGATTCCAGCGTCATCAGGCAGGGATGAGTTTCGTTTCCCTGGGATGGGCACAGCCAACACCAAGGGTTGTGGCGAGCCTCTGCTTCCAGCAGTGAAACAGCAGATACAGCATGGACAGGAGGATTGGTGGGCCTCTGCTTCCAGCACAGCAGATACAGCATGGACAGGAGGATTGGTGGGCCTCTGCTTCCAGCAGTGAAACAGCAGAAAAAGTATGGACAAGAGGATTGGTGGGCATCTGCTTCCAGCAGTGAAACAGTAGATACAGCATGGACAGGAGGATTGGTGGGCCTCTGCTTCCAACAGTGAAACAGCAGATACAGCATGGACAGGAGGATTGGTGGGCCTCTGCTTCCA
>VZRF01005164.1:2420-29017 GCA_013396875.1 Vireo altiloquus | reverse complement strand
CCCTATTCTCCAGTGACACAGCCCAATGCATGTTAAGAACTCTCAGTAGCACACTGTTGATTAATAAGAGAAAGACATGAGTGCATATATATATATATATATATATATATATATATATATTTGTGTGTGTGTGTATAATTAGGTCAGGGTCTTTTCACCTAAGAATAGCCCTGTCCCAGAACACCTTCTGGAGTCCCACAAACAGAGAAAAATTAACACTTTTTAAAGATGTCTCAAAGAGACATAATAGAGCGTTATTTTACCAGAAGTTTCTCGTTATCAAATTATCAGTGAATTGCGGAGTAGAAATTCATGTTGTGAACAATGCAAACTATACAAATGGAAGAAGAAAAGAAAGCAAGTTTATGTAAAAACACCCACAAGTCAAAAAAATGCAATTTCCTAATTAAATAATCAATAACTCAGAATATTTTGAAAGATTTTTTTCGAAATAATTTTACAAAAGTTATTAATCAGTTTTCCACCAATGAGAAGATTGAGCAGTCACCTGCTCATCTTAAATTTCACTACCTTGATTTCTTCTGTCAAACTGGTTTGCATTTTTGAGAATTGGCTGTGTCTCCATTCCAGTCTGAACTTCTCAGTACTGTAATGATCATTGGAGATTACTCAGTTTCTTTATTCTTATTCTATTAATGACTCAACATCTTCCTTTAAACCAATGTAATGTGGTGCAAAAAAATTCCACAACATCTGTGCGTTGTCTGTTTTAAGATTCTTAGTAGATGAGGAATAGATGAATATATGAGCAGATTAGTAAATGATCATAAACATTTAGGGTAAAATTTCACCCAAAGATATTATCTATTGTGTGCAGAAATTTCTTTAGTTTTTGAATTTAAACTCCAACTCATTTTTAAGCTGTATTTAAAGTACAGTGTTTATGATGATTTTAGAATGAAGCTTTGTAAAACTGTCTACAAATGGGTAAGGAACGTGTGGGGTAGTTGGTTTTTTTTAAATAGAACAAGTTCAAATTGCTCTATGAAGAAAAGCAAATAAATAACCCCCTCCTAACTTTTTCTCATATATCCAGCTGAATCTTTCAGTGAAATGTACTCTTTGCTACAACTGTTAATCTAAATGAGAGTTTTAACCAGACTAATGTCAGATACATTACCATCTTTTTCCCCCACCATTTTAAGGTCATAATCTGTTTTAGTCAGTTAAAGATCCAAATCCTCCCGAAGTAGATCTTAAGCAATCAGCTTTAAATATATTACATCAGATTGGCCTTTTGCTGTACTGACTTTAAACTAGGATGAATTATTTTACTTATACCTGTCCTGGTGTAATCTAATTTCACCATTCTCCCCAGGCATTACCTCTGGCCAGCAGCTGCTCTCCTCAGGGACTGTCCATCAGTACCTCTGAGAAGGAGGTGACTTCACCTTCCTGACCAAGGACAAGGAAGTATTTGTGTCACAGAGGCTAATTTGGAGTGCCTAAATCATATGAAGCGCAGGTGAAATTTGCCTCGTAAAGTAATTTAAAGCAAATGACTATCTTTGTGCCTTGGAAATACCTAGCCTTGATAAATACATGTTTATCGCCAATGTGAAACTCTAGCTCTGTGTGCAGTTAACCCAGTTCTCCTCTTTATCCCACATGCTGGTACTTCCAGTAGCTCAGAAACTCAGAAAGGGTCTTTAAAAAACAAGTATTGTGCTTTGTTTCATAGTCTATATTGCTAGTTGGAGAAGAAGACTTAATAAGATATTTAGTCTACTCTTACTGGCCTTCTCCAGTTTCTTGGTGAGCGAAAAATAATGGAAAAATAGCATTTTCATAATTTCTCTTGTGAAATGCTCTTCAGTTGTGATGATGGGGATGTGCTTTTCTTTCTATTTATTTTTTCCTTTTTTGCTTTTTTCTTTCCTTTTTTCTTTTGCATATAGACTTCAAAGCTTCTAACTTGGTGCTGTTAGAGAATCAGAAAATCCCAGAGAAAAGTTTGGAAAGGAAACCTGCAGTTAGTCGGGAACAACCTCCTCCTAGAAGCAGGGACAACTTTTAACTCACCTTAGTCTGTGCAGTTCTCTGTGCCAGAGAAGTTTTGAAATGCCCAGGTTATCCTTTATTCAAACTGTGTATCTTTATGCTTTCCTTAGTTGCTGGTTTGTTATTCTGTGAAGGATTTAGGGACCCAACTTTTGGGCATTAGAAATTCATATTAATCTAAGGTGAAGCATGAAGACTACCCTGTTCCTCCTCTTTTTTAATTAATTAAAGATAAAATTCAGACAATAGCTGGTATCTTAACAGGAACTCCACTCAAAACCCATTTGTTTTATAGTGGACCTCAGGATTAAATCTCATACTTGAGCCTAGCTCTTAATTTTTCAGCATTGTTTTCATGGCTTCTTGTGACAGAATAACACGCACAGCGTAATGAGTTTGCCACAGCCATAAAGTTTATTGACTTAGACTTTTATCTCAAAGCATTGATATTTATGCGGGTAGATCGATGGATCACAGTTGTTCACAGATGACCTAGCCAGTGGCATTATTCAATATAAAAAAACAAAAATACTTTTCATCAAGCTGCAGCTTCTGAGAATTTGCATCTCTTCAACCCTTTCGTTTTTGTCAAAGTGGCTAAAATATTTATGTGCACGGCAGAAACAATACTACGACATGAAAGAGCATGGAATTAAGTTTAAAATATTTGAGATCTAGCAAAGATACACTGAAACAGGTTGCCTAGAAGGGCAGTAGAGCCTTCATCCTTGCCAGGCCAGAGGCTGTCACACAAATGTAAACCCAGTCACAAATTAGATAGCATGAACACTCAGCCCAGTGGCAGAACTGATCCATGAAGAAGATGTCCTTTGGATAATCTTACCACTTCGGAGTCCTGTGAGAAAATTAAAAGCTATGTTTTATCAAAGGAAAATAGTTTGGTGGAGTTTTTTTTTGTAAATAACAACATTGGAGTCATGATGCCAACGACACCATTGCAATCACTGGATTATTATTTTATTAGGGCTGAATTTAGGCTAGGAGAAAATAAGCAGTGAAACATATTCTATGATCCTTAAAGGCTTTGTTATTATAATCAGGGATAGAAAGTTATTTGCAGTGGTGATCTGTGCAGACTGCCTTAAAACCTTGCTGTAAATTGTCCTCAAAGTTGCCAAAAGCTTCTATACTGTTTCTAACAAGAGCATTTGATTCAGGTGTGTGATGCCTTCAGTGACTATCAAAGGTCAAATATTAACAACTCAGACTTCACCAAACCATTTTTTTACTGAAAGCTGGGCTGAAGTCCTTTTCCCAGCTAGGTTTTTAGCCTCAGGGAAAAAAAACAAGAAAAACCCAAACCCAACAACTAAACCCCAGAATTTATGACATTCAAAATAGGAAATATATTTTAAAAAATAATAATAAAAAAGAAGTGTGGCTTAGAAAGGTATGCCAAATATATGCTGTCTAAAACAAATTTGAATAGCAGTGAGATTCTTATGTTATCTATGTCCATCAGTATTGAGAAAATTGTATAATCATTTAACTAGTCTCCTGATATTTGTGGTCCAAAATCCAGGAATTTTATATAACAATGATAATAATATATACTTTACCTTACGCATAATTTTTTTTTCCCTCTAGTGCACTCCTGGGTTTACAAGACTCACCCTTTCTTGGAAATCATTATTCACCAGTGCCATTAGAGAAGAAAAAAAGGCCCCTTTTTGACTAAGTTTTCCTGCTTTAGTGTTAACATTCATAATTATAGAGGATAAATTTCTTTCGTGACAAGACATTGAAAATAGATGGCAAAGCAAGGATTACTATCTTTACTGTGTTAGTGACACTTTAGCTCCACAAGCATCCAAGTCCTCACTACATATAAGGGTGGTGAAAAATTTTGTTTTCAGACTTTAGAGAAGTTAAATTCATAGGAATTTAAAAGAGTGTAAATTACTAATTTCCTGCTCTCCCTCAAGAAGGAGTTCTTTCCAATTGTCCCTTTCAGAGAAACAGACATTTCACTATGGCAATTAGCTAGTTTACTTAACTGAGAAGCAAATATTCCTGTGATCACTCAGGCTAACAGCGAAAGCAAGCAAGAACAAATCCGTACTTTAATGACTGCAGATGGCAATACTATTCTACATCTCATCTCTTCTGCATTGCAAATTCTCTTATTAATATCCTTATATGTCCATTTTAGACTAGACTTTTTTTTTTTTTTTCATGTTACTCCACATTTCCCCATGGTGTTCGTAATTAAAAGTCTCCAGAGTAGACTAAAGTTAATCTGAGCTCTTGTTCTGCCTCTGAGTTCCATAATTATAACTTGCTACATTCATGGCTTTTTATAAAAGACCCAATGCTTTATGCACTGCTGTAGCAGTGCTGCTGCTCTTTTTTTCTAGGGGGGAGGAAACAAGGGCAGAAGGGTATTTCATCTGCAGCCTGAGAGCCAACTGCACATCAAGTCAGGCTTGAAAACATCAGCCTGGAGCACAGAAACTACAGATGCTTTTGTGGGACAGGTTTCTTGGCTTTCCTGTATGAGGTCAATTACAACAGCAATTACATCACAGCTTTAGCCAAAATCCTCCTTTTGCCATTGAAACAAATCACCTGCTGGCATCCACTACAGATTACAGATCAGCAGCAGCAACAACAACAACAACAACAAAAACAAAACCCTAACCAACCAACCAAATCAAAAACAAAAAAACCCCAAACCAATTAAAAAAAATAAGGTCCAGTGTAATTTCAGTGAGGATAAGGGAGCAAGATAAAACTTAGTGAAAAATATGATGCCTGAACTCTATGACAGGCCATGGCACTATCCACTATCCACTCCGATCTGCTCAATAAATCTCTTCATAATTTTTAGTGTGTTCCCTGGTGTGGTTAAAATGCTTTATCCCCACTTTCCAGCAGCAAACCTAATTCTCCAAAGAGGGAAAAGAGATTGTAAGAGGGAATGTGGCATGAGTAAAATACAACCAGCCAGATGGCACATGGCACTGGGTCAAATGAAAGACAAATCTGGAGCTCTCCCAGGGCAATAGCTGGGAGAGACTGAATTGCATGAGGTGAAATCCTCCTACCAGCTCTCTGGCCTGTAGGGCAAGAAGAGCTTTTGTGGCATAACAAAGGCCTCAAGTGCTCTCTACACTTCGGCTTGAAGGCGACATTCAATAGAAGAATTGAGACTGAAACTATCACCACAGATCTTGAAAAGGAAAAAAAGACTCTGTACTCCACTCTGTTTAAGGACCAAAAGCAATTAGGAGAATCAATTAACTCAATGAAAGCCTAATGAAACATCTACTGAGGTAAGAGGTAATCAGAGTGGTTTTAATATTTGCCTTGCCTGTTTTCACACAAGTATTGTCCAAGAATACCAACACTTACATAAAGCTGGTTGAGATCAATTTCAGCCTGGAAATGCCAGACCCCTTGGAGTCTCTGCACTTTGAATGGCTACTGCAAGTCAACTTCTGCTCACCCATGGCTGCCAGGGCACTCTGCCTGTGTCTTTTCCCCTTTTTCATGAGATAACACAGGGGTGCAGGTGCAGGAGGATGGATCTGGGAGGAAGAAATCTTGATTGCCCTTGCAATCTCACTAGTTTTATATGAAAGAAAAACATCTTTGTAATGAAACTGACTCTGCCAAACCTAAGTATCTTGCTGCTACCAACAGGGATGCCTCCTTTTCTCTTCCCTGCTGTCACTCTCCCAGATGTCCAGCCTTATACTCTTGTCAGTTCCAGCACTTGTTAACGGGATCCAATTCAACTCACCAACTCAACAGAAAACAAAGAGATCAAAAGAAGACCAAAAAAAAAAAAAAAAATTAAGGTGATTTATATTTGCTTAGGTAACCAAACAGGCTCATAAGGGAAAGGTATGTGCCAGGCAGCGCAAGAGAAGTGACAGGATCATACCAGTAGGCATTAAAAAAAATAATATATGTTCTTCCTGCAATACTGTAATTGGTCTATATGCATTTTCACTGGCATTATCCTAGGGATGCACCTTCTCTACATTTTGATTTAACAGTATAAAACGATTTGGGAGGGCAGGGCGATGGACACAGGAAGTGGGGAGAAAAGAAACAAACTCATCAGTTTGAGGATAGACTTTGATTAACTCCTAGAATGGAGTCAGAATTGTCCCACAAACCATGAAATATCACTCAGTGTAGAAGTTTAAGTCTTGAGTTCAGGCTACCCCGAGACCTACTGGTGAGTAAAGCCTTAATTACAAGCCAAGGCATAACCTCTGTCTGTCACTGGATCCCACCTGAAACTGCTGCCAGCTTTGGGGTCTTCTGCAGGGGAAAGACAGGGACCTGTTGGAGAAAAGAAAGGGCTGAGACAACTGGGGCTGGTCAGCCGGGAGAAGAGAAGGCTCTCTAGAGTCCTTAGAACACCTTCCAGTATCTAAGGGCACTCCAAGAGAGCTGGAAAGGGACTTTTGACAAGAACATGTAGTGAAAAGGGGAGATGGCCTGTGCTTTAAACTAAAACAGGATTGATTAAATTAAATATAAAGGAGATTTTTACAATGAGCATGGTAAAACACTAGCACAAATTGCCCAGATGCCCCATCCCTGGAAACAATCAAGATCAGATTGAGTGTGGCTCTGAGTAGCCTGACCTGGTTGAAAATGTCCCAGTTCATTGAAGGGGACAAGTTGTTCTAAATGGACTTTAAGGTCTCTTGCAACCCAAACCATTCTATTATTCTATGACCTGCATTCTCAAGTACTTATATTACGGCTTAGAGGGCTACCATGCCAAATTCCTGTCAAGAGGAATTTGAAATTGGTACCTAATGTAGGTTTTTTTTTTCCCTTTTTTTTTTTTTTTTTTTTTTTTTTGGGAAGAAACCCTTTGTCCCTCAGACAACCAAGGAGCTTAATTGATGTGCAATTGCCACGAGCAGAAGCGAGCCACATTGCTTCTCATCTTTGCTTATAAAATCTTTGAGAGCTTCATGTCATCTGGGCGGAGCCGAGCAAGGACTGAGCAGCTCAGTGACCTCTCCTTGTCACCATCCAGCTGCAGTCACATAACGTCTCTCCAACAAGCACCCTCTTCGTGGCAGGCAGAAATGGATCATCAAGCAAGATTAAAAGCCTGGTCAGAGAAAAGTGACTTTCTTTCATCTCAGCCAAGGTTTCAGCGGCTCTTAAACCTCTAACTGCCGAGCCTTCACACTCCACTTCCTGGACTGAGGCATGGTGTGGGCTCTCTATTTATTTATCTCACCCTACCAGTCTTCCGCAGAAAATACAGTAGTTCTCTTTTTATGGAGTAGGAACATTTGGCAGCACTGCAGGTGCTTTTTGTCCAGTATCTCTGTTACAGCAGGCAGAAGCTAAATGGGTGATTACAGACGCACAAATCTCAAGAGATTCAGAAGTTTATTCCTGACAGGTACCCAGGAGTGTTCTTGTTTGTGCACTACCCAAATACACTAGTCAAACCTCTTATGTATTCATTTCTAACACTGCAGTGTCCTATTGGAAGACAATAGCCCAAATTCATTTACAAGAAAATTTCTTTGGCTTTCTCCTTCTTGCCTCAAAGTCGTCAGGCTCCAGGAATATCAAGTCAGAATGGGCTTTGTTTAGGTAGATACACATTTCTTAGCAGTCAGCATTTAAATTACAGTCAGACTGCATTTGGTTTTATGCTTAGATCTGGTGATTTGAATGGTATCTCACAGCAATACGTATGCAAAGTGAGAAACAGAGAAACTATCAGATACAGAAGATTTTCTTTGAACGAGAAGATGTCTGTGCCCCAAAAGCTTGTGTTTTTTCCAGCTAGAGCAGTCATTTTAAATCTGATGTTTCTTCCCTTCTTCCCATCTTGGCTCTCTTTTACCCAGGGATCACCCTTGTTTTCACAATAACAAGCAAAATACTTTACCCATCCGAAGGGTGACTGGGTTGTGTAAGCTGAAGAAGGAAAATCTTGCCACATTCCCTTCTTTTTTGCATAGCAGAAAGACTGTGACTGCTGTTAGCCAGTGCTCTACGAGTACAAGCACAGCAAAGTGGTACAGAAATACAAACATAGCCTCAACATGAATGCGCAGTGTTTACGTACTGGTACATCCAAATGGTGGGGTAGCATGATTTGACTGAGTTCAACAGTTTGGGGTGCCTGGATCTCAGGTCCCTGTGAGAAAGGAGATATTCTGTGTGGCTTGCTTTAAATCCCTTTTTTTCCCCCCTAGAAATCAGCCCTGTAAATTGGGTGTACTGGACCCTGATTAGGGGATTCATTTAACCTTTCCTGCCTTTGCACAACAGCAGCTTGTAAAACTGCTACCTGTACTTATTTTGATTAAAGCAGAACTAATATACAACAGCATTTCCTTCTGCTTATAAGTCTCAGGTTAAATTAAGAAATAAAGATCCAGAAGACAAAAACAAGAGAAGATTTTGAAATTTGCATAAGCAATATTTTCAGAGGGAAAAAAAAAAAAAGTTCATTATGAACCTTGGGCAAAGATTTGAGTGGTTTCTTATTTGATCAGAACCTGTTTGTTTATCCCTAACTTTAACCATATGGGAACCGTTTTATGGAGCAGGCTCATAAAATGAAAATGACAGAGCGCACAGCTCAATCTGAGTCTTCTTGGGCTGTAAATATCTTGTTATCACCTGCTATGATGCTCTAAACCCTCACTCCTGTATTAGCATAGTCAGTGCTGTGCTCTTCCAGACTGTAAAGGTAGTTCAGCCCAAAGATCCAGAAATGCAGAATGCCAAAAACACACATCAATATAGAAAATGTCACCATTGTAAAACAAAGGGCAATACAACTTTGGGCATCAGTTTAATGAGGAAGAGAAAAAGATGGAAGGGAAAGAGAGAAAGAGAGAACGAGAGAAAGAGAGAAAAATGAAAGAGAGAAAGAGAAAAAGAAAGAAAGAAAGAAAGAAAGAAAGAAAGAAAGAAAGAGAGAGAAAGAAAGAAAGAAAGAAAGAAAGAGAAAGAAAGAAAGAAAGAAAGAAAGAAAGAAAGAAAGAAAGAAAGAAAGAAAGAAAGAAAGAAAGAAAAGGAAGAAAAGAAAGAAAGAGAAAGAAAGAAAGGTAGAAAGAGAGAGAAAGAGAAATTGAAAAGAAAAAAGAGAAAGAGAAAAAAGAAAAAGAAAAAGAAAAAGGAAAAGGAAAAGGAAAAGGAAAAGGAAAAGGAAAAGGAAAAGGAAAAGGAAAAGGAAAAGAAAAAAGAATTCAGAGAGTCAGAGAGAAGTGAGGAAGGCAGGAAGGGAGGGAGGAATTCCAGTGGGCTATAATAAGGTCAAATCAGACACAGGTAAGGTGAGGAAACTCAGTCCCAACAGACAATATGATTTGCCAAGACAGCAGAACAGATCAAGGAAAGAGTAAAGTAAATCTGGTTTTTAAAATAAATTTCTAATTTGATTTTTCTGATTTCTTTTACTGAGCATTTCCACGGCACACAGTTCCACACAGTCATGGCATGGCAGTTCTGTCTCAGTCTTTTAGTGAATTGGCTTTAAGAAAGAAAGAATAAATAAATAAATTAAAAAAAAAAAAAAACAAAACAACAAAAAAAAACCAAAAATACCTCCAACAAAATAAAAATACAGGAAAAAATAAAGGCCATAAAACCCTTCTCTCAGTTCTGCTGCCTGGAGGGATAAAAACACTCCCCACCCAGTTTCAGAGGATGCCTGTTGGCTTAGTTTTCTTGATGCCATATCAGCTTCAGCTGATCACCTCACAAAAACTCCCCAAAGGTTATGATCTTCAAATCTGATCCAGAGAGCTTTCATTGTCTCTGTATCACCAGGGTGCTAAGAAGAGTTAAAATTTGGCCCCAACTGATGTTTTACCTGCTCCCATCAGTACCTAGTTACACATCAGATTGATTGTAAAGCTTTATTGTTTTATAAGTCTCTGCTTGGTCTGTTACCAAGCCACATTAACAATCTGTTAATGGTTTTCATTATTCCCAAAGCATCCACAATAGGTGTCTACGACCTGGAAACAGTCCTTAGAGGAGTGGAGAATAATGACGATAATTGTGTTGATCTGTTCCTCAAGTGACATTTCTGATGCTCTGGCAGCGAGGGGTCTGAACGTGGTTTCTGCTCCCTGAGCAGTGTCTGGCCCGAAAACAAAGGGCTGTTAGGAAAATGTAAAAGTGCCTGTCCCGGGGACAATGCGGAGCAGAAAAATTCAATTCACTCCTGTCAGCGCTTAACTCCATGGAAGGGAGGGAAAAAGTTAGGGAAAAATGCGAGCCTATCTGGAACTGCTTCCTGAGAGTAAACCCTCATCCATCTTTAATGGAAACAGTGGAAGTAAACAGGCTGGCTTCAGTCATTTAAATGTAAATTTGGCTAGTCACTGCGGAACCTATGAGGAAAAAACCTTGTCTTAACAACTTGATGAGAATTTGTAAGTTCAATCTATAGTTCCTTGCTAGGGAAGGTGGTGCTAAATAACGATTAAGAGGACATTAAGCCAGCGACTGTGAAACACAACTCTTGTTCCCAGCTTCACCACTGATCTGCAGTCTGACATTGATCAAATAACCTGACTTCTCCATTCATCTTTTTCCACTCATATTTATATTTAATTGAAAATATAAGTTTTGATACCATTGACTGTTGCTTTTCAAGCATTCAGACAGCAGGAATAAGCATTTGGGAATTGATGCTTTCAAGCACATCTGTGGTTGAAAGGAAAATAAAACTATACTTTGGTGATTAGAAAGATTCAGAGAATACATTCCCTGATTAGTCGTTCTTATAGAAAAGGCTGAATTTTTCCTCAGGCTCCAGGATATTTTGCAAGCAGATATAATTCCTGTAAGCTGGACTTTATTACTGGTGGAGCAAATCATATTAAAAAAACAAACAAAAATATATATATATATTTGACATTACAGAATCAAATTAATGTTTAAGTATCAAAACATCAGTGTTAAACTATTTTTTTAAAGCAGTCTAACATGGCATGCTATTAATAAACAAGCAGTGTCATAGAAAAACTGACATTATGGAAAGATGAACTGGGAGACAGCAAGAAATCTGGATAACTCGGAAGAACTTCAGTTTAAAAGTGTAGGATTTTTTTTTTCCCAGACAAAAATTTCTCAGTTATGTCTGCACACACTCCATTTAGTTTTCTGTTTTATATGTCCCCGCTTCCCTGTCCCTGAGGGTCACCCGTGGTGCCTACTGAGAACAAAAGCAGGGTCACCACAGACTTTAGAGGTCAGTTCTCTGTGAGATGGTTCTGACATACTTTGACTCATGCAGGGGATTTTTGATACAGATGATAGAAATTAGGACAGTTCCTCTTCCTGTGAGTCTGCAACCCTCTTTTCACAGACTGGTCAAGTCAGGTCCCAATTAATCCTAAAATCCAGGGACTTAAGCCAAAGAAATAGTAGAAATTGTTTCTTTACTTTGAGAATATGGCATATGCACACCTAAAATTCAGTATATAAAATTTAGGATACTAAATGTGTGTCTGCAATCCTGACATTGCAATCCTTAACCTCTCATGTAAATCTGCCTTTTATTGTTCCCAGACTGACAGAATTAAGTTGTTGTTTTAGACCTCATGTCTAAGTGCTATTGGCTTCCAGAAACTATTTGTCTATCTCTCAGGAAAATCTGTTTTGTAGTCTTCTTGAATCTCATACTAAAGGACCAAATTTTTTTTTTTTCTGTGTAAGCCATCAGACACCCCACTGCCTAATTGGAGATCATGATAAGTGTAAAGGACTGAAAAATAATTGGCTATTGCAATGCTCAGCTTTGAAGCCCCTAAATCCAATTTTGTATTCACACTCAAGAACTGCACTGGACTGGTTTACCCACAGCAGGAACTTTTTTAAAGACTTTTTTTTTTTTTTCCTTTTTTAATAATTTTTAAGCAGGTTTGAAGAGGCTTAGCTTTTGTTAGTAAATACTCTCATGTCAGTCATTTGAACTAGTCTGAACAGACCAGACCTAACCCTAAAGCTGATGTATCCCTAGATGTAGAGTACATGTGGATTTTCTATTTATGGCCCTGATTACTCATCTTCTTTTGCATTTAGCAACTTACATTAAAGTACAAAATTGTAAAATATCCTGAAATAACAATGACACAAGAGTAAAGTAAATATAAAGAAGTAATCAACAGAGAATGAAACATATATTTGTTACAGTTATTCTCAGTTTTACACATCGTAATATTTTGTTCCATAGATCTGTAACTGTTGATGCAAACAAAGTATTTTTAAAGGAAACTTTCCCAAAACATTACTATGTTTAATTCTTGAGACCACAGTGAAAGTATCAATTCTCAGTGAGGTTCAGTATTGTTCTGTGTGTCCCAGGGTACATTTCCTTAAATCCTTGATTTTTAGGAGCTTACATGGAAATATGTAAGAAATAAAACATCTTCTGAGCAAGCAAGTGAATTATTTCTTTTAATGATGAGGTGATAGCTCTGAATCTTCCTCTTTTTCTCTTCATAAAGCATTTAAATGATTCTGAATATATTTATTTATACTGTTAAAGAAAAGAAAGAAAAAAAATCAGAAAATGAAGAAATCTTGCTACATAAAAGAAGCAAAGAAAATATAATCTTTTACTTTAAATTTGTTTGCCAGTAGCTTATAAAATCTGTGGGTTATATGAAGCTTTTAATCTATCACCCAGAGCTGAACCTTCTCATTGAAAACACATTTTATTGAATTGCATTTAAATTATTTAGCCATTTTTATAGGCATAAGGTGATCAAATACATAATGTATTTTGATGGTCCCCAAAATGTCCCTGATGTGTGCTGGCTTTTGCTAATTAAATTCAGACTACTTGCTTTTTTAAAGTTTCATTTTTTTGTTTCTCTTTTCTGTGTCTCTCTTCTTTCTTCTTTCTTTCTTGCTTTCTTTCTTCTTTCTTCACAGGAAAAAATAAAGGTCAGCTGTTAATTAGCAGTTTTCTGAAAGTATCCATTAATATTACATAAATTACTGCCTCAAAATCCAATTAGAATCCTGGGCCATATTGAAACTAAATAGATCATTTAATTTTCAGGGCACAATATGAAATGAGGTCTAGGAAAGAAATCAATACTGGTTCAGTAAGGAAATATCAAGAGAGGTGTGTGTGTGGGGGTGGTGATGGTGTGTATACTCACATAACATAGTAATCTCAGCTTTATGAGGACTTGGATGTATGAGATAAATGTGTATTTAAATGTGCAGCGAAGCTGGTTTTAAAACAATAAAAGAATATCTAACTCTTCATCTGCCTGTGCTTTTTATTCTGTGAGGTTTTTTACTTCTTCTGATCTTCTCCCCCTCCTCACCTTGGTTTTGTTTGGTTCTGTTGTTTGTTTTTTGGTTTGGTTTTGTTGCTTTTGTATTTTTTTTAATTTATTTTCTTTCTTTCAGCTGTGGTAACATCCTATTCCAATTTAATAAAAGGGAACATCAGAAACTTTTGATTTCCTCAAAAAGGAGGACATGATCATAAAATCATATAGACAGAAAAAAACCCTTTTTTTAGTATTTTATTTGTTGGGGGAGTTGTACAATATGACCATGAAAACATAAATGAAAAAATGTATAGACCTGGTTTCTATACAGCAAATATTGTAAAAATTCGCTGCTCTTTCAATAGTGTCAATATTTGAGTTTTTCGAGCATTTGTGAAGAGATGGAATTGAGTTGGTTGGCCTAATGGCTCTTAAACATTTTAGGACATTTGGAGAGCCAGTGCTTTTAGCACTTTCTTTTAGCAAGAGCCCTTCTCTGTACATAATGAACAATAATTGATCAATACGACACGGAAATGTGTTTTTGTTATTATTAGCTTCTCCTGTGGATAAAAGGGGTGCAAGTACTTCTACAAAAGACCATTAGGCAAATGGACTAGAAGTATCAAACTGTTAGATTGGATGGGCAGCTCCAGAGCCTGAAGAAGCCAGGTTTCTAGGCAAACAAAATTGGTAGATGGTATCACAGCCACTTATCCAGCAAAAAAGTACTTGGAAAACAATGGTTCAGAACATTCAGCACGAATTGCATTAGCAGGCCAAGCAGCTGGTGAGACTGAGTAAGGAGGTGGAAAAGGGGATGGTAAGCAGCTGGGGAGAAGGAGGTGGAAGAATTCTTGTTATAGAAATTTCTGCTCTTTTCAGAGAGCAAGGATAGGATACATGAAGGATATCCTTGCAGACTCAGGACAAAGGGAAAGTTAGTTTAGAATGCACCTTTGAATGGCTGCTGGGCCTGAACACTAAATAAATCTAGTCTAAAGTTGTTAATTATGGACCTAAAACACTGGTAGAAGGGTAGGAGATTTATCTGGATAAAACATTAAAATCCATGGGTGTTAACCAGTCAGGAAGGACTGATTTGTTAGAGAAAAGTAAACACTGGCAAACTCTGTCAAAAAAAAAAGCTACTTTCCTTATGTTCCTTATCAAGGTATTATTCAGAAGAAAAATGGTCAGGTATAAAAAGAAAATAATGGAAGGAGATTTTGGAAATAAATTTCTGGTTTGGGAAGTTGAGTATGACACGGTGGTTGGCATGCTGCTCTTGCAAAAGCTTTGGCGACTTGTGCTGGGAGAGCAGGTGAGGGTGAGGAGGAGAATCCGTGAAGCTCTGTTCAGTTCTGTCCCCTTAAAAATTGTCAAGTTTCCAGAGACAGCAGAAAGCTTACTCCTGCATCAAAGAGCCAGTGTAAAAAGGGAGTTTTAACAACAGAGAACCTGGAAATTCTTATCCGTTTAGCACAAAGCCAAAGCAGAAAGAATTCAGGGAGTGTTATTAATCTGATTGTTGCCTTCTGCCTCTTTGAACCGCATAGGGACAGGAAAAGGAGAGTCCATATTGATGGACCTGAGTTGGAGTACTGGGATTTCTGGTTAGAAATTGGAAAAGAGAAATTCATGGTGAGCATTATAATTATGCAAAAATTTAGAACATAATTCACTTCTGCATTTGGGACAAGCTGAAAAATGTACTCCTAGCATATGTTTACATGACTTCAGCTCTGAGAAACAGTTGAAACATGTTAAACCGCTGCTACTAAGGTTGATATATTTTCATTAACATATCTGATAGTTTATACCAAAGAACTTAAAAAAAAACTGTCTGAGACCATCTCTGACATCTCTATGTCAACGTCCACAAAATTTTGGAAAGCTGGAGATAATTCAGAGAGCTGGTTAAAAAAGTGCTGGTGTTTTTGAGAGGAAAAAATAAACCTGAATAACTCCATATATTTAGTAGAGATTCACTCTTACTTATTTTATGTAAAGTAGATTCCATCTAACTAATGTGACATTTTCATTTGAGAGGAGCATATGTTAAATTAATAAATACAACAGTGCTGGTACAGTGCTCTTAGATGTCTGTGAGGCATTTGATTTGAGGCTAAACAATATTTGATTAAGTAATTAAAACAGTTAGAATCAATGCAATAAATAGGTTTGAAGGAACGAACAGATGCATTTTGCTGTAAATAGTTTTGTTTGCAGTCAGATGCGATGCCATTTATAAAGTTTACCACGAGTGACAAAGCTGAAGACTCAAGACATAAAGTTAAGAAAAGTTGAGTATCCTCAAGTAGGATTGAGCAGCTTGGGGGTGATTTATGTGAATAGATACCTGATGCCAGAGTGTAAAGAAGACACAGCCTGACTCCTGCTAGTGGTACCCAGTAACAGGACAGGAGCTACTGGGTATGAAGTGAGAAAAACCCCAAGACATCTCATTTAAACATAAGGAAAAAAAAAAAAAGTTGCTCAAGTGCTGGAACAGATTCCCTAGGTTTACTGAGAGAGTGTGGAGTCTTCATTGCTGTAAATATTAAAAGTCCAGTTGGACAATGTCCTGAGTAGCCTTATCGATTTGACCAGGCTTTGAGCAGGATGTTTGGCCTAGGTGACCTCCAGACAGGCTTTCAAACCTCAGGTACCCTGTGATTCTGAAAATTCTTGTGCAATTCTGATGGTAAAACAAAGGTAAGTCAGTGGTACAGAACTCATTAAGGTAGGTGAAAATAATCATAATTGTTTTCATACACAAAGAAGTCTGAAAATTTTTGAGGGTCATGGTGTCTAAGCAATTAAAATATTTTCAGTGCCATTGTAGGGATCAGTACTAAAAAGAACCAAAGTAAGACCTAGCCCAGAGGAAGAGGAAGATCTTGAGGAGGAGGACAGAGGCTAGATGAACTTCACATTTAGCACAGCACAGCAATAAGACCTTAAAGAAGAAGGAGAGAAACATATCACATTAATGGTTTTCCCTTGCAGATGGGGTCTTTGTTCTGGATTATGTTGTGCCTCATTCCTTTGTTCTGCAGCCTTGCAGGATGGCATATGGCCCCACGTGTTTTATACCAGACATAGCCTATTTAATCTTTTCAGCAACAATTAAGTTTCCATGTTAGCTGATTCACAGATTATTGTATCAGAACTATTAAACTGGTGGGTTGTTTTTCTTCCACCTCAGTTTAGCTATTTTTTTTGTTGTTGTTTAAAACAAACACTTGTCTCTGTGGTGCAGCACATACCAATATAGAACAGAATTACAATGTACTTCTAGCCAAAATCAGTTTATTGTCTATTTCAGTAGTTTTCTTATGGTAGCAATTATTCTCTGTAAGCCTGCAAGCAAGCAGCAGAAATCTGAAATCATCAAAGAGTTTTTATCTGCAGCAATTTCAAAAATGGCAGGTAGCTGATAGTTTAAACTTTAGTTCTCCGCAGTAGAGCAGTGTGAGAACTGGAGAATGCCATCTGCCTTCAGCAGCTAGTTTTAAATGCTCGGGAATCAGGCTTGTGTTGCCCTTGCTCATATGTGCTAGTTAAATCAAGCTGGCATGCCACAGCAACAAATGAGTTACCCACAGTAAAAGTGATGGGCGAACTCCATCGCTCTGAGGGTCACGGCTGCGTTGGAGAGGTGCATTCTCAGCTCTACCAAGTGTGCACCACTCATTACAGCTCTCTACTAAACCAGAGGAAGATGCACTGGCAGAGTATTGAACAGGGCCCTCATTTAATACGACACAATGTTTCTAATATATCCTCATAAGAATAACAGGTTTTGTGTATGTACAGATAGAGCAAGAGAACTGCAGATGGATTAATGCAGCTGAAAAAACAAAAAAAAAACCCAGCTCAATCAAAAAGCCCAAGCCTATCTTCTGAATTCCCAGATTTGGGGCTGAGAATTGGTAATCCATAACATCATGGTGATTCTGGAGGGTTAACGTGAAACATTTGGGTTTATTGCTGCTGTATTTCCAGCAGTGACGACTGAGTCCCTTTGTCTTGGTTTAACTCAAGGGGCAACTTAGTCCCATGAAGCTTCTTGCTCACTCTCTGCCCCTCCAGCCACCACAGCAGGATGGAGCAGAAAACTGAAAAAGTGAGAAAAATCATGGGTTGAGATAAAGACTGTCTAGTGGAAAGAACAAAAGCCATGCACAGGAACAAAACGAAACAAGGAATTCACCCACTACTTTCCATGGTGTTCAGCAATCCCCGGGAAACCAGAGCTCCAACACATGTAATGACTCGGAAAGATTGACACCATCACTCTGATAGTTCCCTCTGTCGTTTTTCTTCTGACCAGTTTTATATGCTGAGCATGGCACCATGAACTTTGGAGCTGGAGTATCCCAGTGGTCACCTGAGTACCCTGTCCTGGCTATGTCCCTTCCCAGCTCCTTTTGCACCCCACACCCCTCACTGGAGGGGTGGAGTGAGGAGTAGGAAAGATCTTTTTCCATTTAAGCACTGTACAGCTGTAGCAAGAACAGGCTGCAGTCTGAATAGCTGTTCCAAAAAATAAATTTTAACGGAAGTCAGATATTGTCATTATAAAACCTATTACTACTTTATTATTTCCAATTGGAATTTTCTGTTTTGAGAGAAGCTGTATTTGGTTTTACTTGAGGAACTCTTCTGCCCAAAATTACCCATTTTGCTCAAAATTTTTGAGGCTCATTGAGAGCAATAATAAAATCCAAGGAATCCCAAAGTGATTTAACAAAATTAGGTGGAAGAACCAAGGGTAATCTTTTTGATAAAAAGGAAATAATGCAGCATGGAAGGAGAAAATTTATTTTCTCCCATACTCTGCTGGGATCTAAAGATGGGAGATGGGAAGAATCCTGACTATTTGGATGAATTTGGCTCAACAGAAAGAATTACTCAGAAAGAGCTAAGCTGTAGAAGTCGTAGAAGAAAAGGAAAGAAAATCTGACCCGGAGTCATGTGTTCCAATTTGGTTACCTGGTGAGACAAAAATATGCTATTGCAGTGAGAAAATATCTTTAGACATAAGGAATATAAATGATGGAATCATGTAATGATTTGAGTTAAAAATCATCAGATACCTTGTTCCAGCCCCCTGCCATGGGCAGGGACACCTTCCACTATCCCAGGTTGCTCCAACCCTGTCCAGCCTGGCCTTGGACACTTCCAGGGATGGAGCAGCCACATCTTCTCTGGGCACCCTGTGCCAGGGCCTCACCACCCTCAAAGTAAGGATTATTTTCCCAAACAGCTAATCTAAATCTCTCCTCTTTAGTTTAAAATTATTCTATCTCGTCCTGTCACTATCTGCCCATGTAAATTGTCACTCGCTGTCTTTTTTCATAGGTCCAAATCAAGGATGGAAAGACTGCAAGAGGGTCTCCCTGGAGCCTTCTCTTTTCCAGGCTGAAAATTCGCTGTTATCTCACTGTCCTTATAGGACAGGTGCTCCAGCCCTTAGAGTATCTTTGTGAACATTAAAAACAGCTTTTCTCTCTGAAATAACTGCAGTATGTGTATCTACAAATAAATGATGTATTGAAATGAGTAAAGTGCTCCTATTTTGATTTCTTATAATGGAAACATATGGAAATATTCAGCAAAATTCAAAGGCAACTCATTTAAAACTGACTAAAAATATGGAACTCGTTTCCACCAGATACAATTTGGTGCATACATTTTCATAGGGAAAATATCAATATCTGCAGTTATATTAAAGAGCATCATATGTGAGTGCTCCTGATTTTGAGCAAAAGCCAAACTTTATGTGATTGAAACAAACAAAATCTGTCCCCACAGGGACAAAGTTTTATCATTTCCAAGAAAATGAAAAATTTACTTTTCTAACCTAAATTTGCCTCAAAGGCAGAAGCAACACCAGAGCTAAGGTCACATTCACCATGAATTTTATGTATAAATTGAGGGAGAGAGAGACTCTCAGAAGCAAAATATTGAAAAAAATTACCACTAGAAATATTTTCAAGAACATTCTACTGAACTTTCAGCTCTTCAGTTTGCAACTGGAAAAGAGATTGAACTTTTTCATATGGTTTCCATTATTTTCAGTTTCAGATGTGTTAGAAATAGAGCTACAAACATTGCCTCCTGTCAGGCTCTTTTTCAGGAGCAGATGACAGCAGAAAGTCAGGAGGAAGCAACTAGCAAAAAAAAAACCCCACACCATAACTTCCTTAAAACTTTCTCAAATAGCATAAAATCTTGAGTTCACCTCAGTATTTGGAAGATGTTTTTAACCCAATTGTTGTTTCCTGCTGTTATCCCCATATTGTTGAAAAAAAAAAGTTATTTTATGACCCCCTCCAAAAATATCTGAAGCCTGTCTCACTTTATGATTCACCCAAAACTCCGCTCATTACAATTCCACTTCCTTTCTTTATACAATACCTTTTATCATACGCTGGAGGGTGATGGCTTAAAAGTCGTGCCTAAGGGTTGAATTACTTAGACTCCCTTGAGCCACAGGTTCAAATTCTGGCTGGGTTGACTCAATTCTGCCTCCTTTCAAGGGAATGAAATTGAATTCCGTGCAGGTCATTCTGTGAGAGTCTTTCAGGGAAGAGCAAAATTGCAACTAATATCCAGCCTTCTTTCTGGAAACATTAAAGCTCTCTATCAGAAGGAAGTTTTTTCCCAGCATCTTTCACAAGTATTTCGTCTTCTGTCACTTCAGTGCTGCGCCTTCATCAGTGCTGTGCGCTTGGCAGTCACACTCTACCAGGGTTGCATAGATCTCGTGTGGTTATACAAGGCCAGATAAAACACTGCCTTTAATTCCAGCCCCGATTTGTTAAAATTTTACTGACACTCGCTACTTCCTAAAGTTTTAATGTGATTTCTTCTTTCAGAGCTCAAAAAGAGGAGGCAAAAGTCAATCACTGCAAGACTTACTTTTAATTATAAGGAAACCAAGAAGTATTTTTTTTTTCTTTCAGACTTGCAAAAAGAAAAAAAAAAAAATCTTGGACACCTCACAAATGCACACCATGAAGGGTCACCAGCTGGATGGTAGAAAGGGAGAGCCTCAAATCCATCATTTTGAAATTGTGTGGTTTTCAGCAGTCTTTCATGGTTTGCAAACGCTTTGGTCTGGCAGCTCTGTGGAGTGATGACAAGGATGCAATCAGCAGCAGAAGGTAGCCCAGGTTGCAAAAGGTGTTGGCATCCCATAGTAAGAATGGCATCACACAGCCAGGCAGCTTAGGAAATAAAGTCAGTGCTTAAATTTGACTGACATTTCCCATATCTGGACTCTCTTTCCAACAGGTAACAATACTGCCAGTTTTTAAAATTTCAGACAGGAATGTTTCATCCTGGCAGACAGTGTTGAGCAGATATTACATGGAAAATACCACAATAAACATAATTTCTGAAAGCAAGCTTAAGTGAAAAAAAACCCTACAACAAGATTTTACTCACTTGTAAAGAATACCCACATATAAGTGTTTCCTGAGAAGCATCCTGACTTTTGCTTGTTAGAAAGACCTGAAATTTTACAAATTATCTCATACTTTGTGTGAAAAGTCACCTAATTTTTCTTGATTAATCAAAACACCATTTTCAGAAAGTCAGGTCATGAAAGCCCCATTAATTGATAATTGATGTGCAAAAAATATACTTTTTTAAAGTTACAGAATAATTATTTTCAGGATTATACCTGCTTCTTCTCCTGAAACCACTATATATTCTGTCTTGGGGTGATGGAGCTCAAGAGAATTTCCCTGGAGTCACAACCTCCAGTGACCAGAAATGACCTTTTTGGCATTGTGCTGGGAAAAGAGGATATAGCCTAAGGCAAATTCACAAGGGTGAAGTTCAGGGATCAGGTTAAAAAAAAAGTAAATATAAGGGATAACTGAAACAAAAACCAGAAAAACCACTCTATGTCTATGGCATATATCATTTGTGACAGACAATTTTTACCTCTCAGTAGGAAAGGTGGCAGCCACCTATTCAGTTTTCATACATTCTTCAGCCTTATTGAGGGATACACTTCCCAATAAGGCAAAAGAACCTGGTTTGGGAAGAAATTGCTGTTTCTGGTACCTGTGGTTGATTCCCCATCACCATTTTCCTGAAGGCCCCATGTTTTCATCCTTTAACACCAGATTTAATACACATAAGAATAAATTCTTTCACGCTCACCAGAAGAGATGACCCCCACCAGGTGAATACAATTTGCCTAGCACCTCCTGAAGCCAAATTCTGGTCTCTTCTTCTGGTTTATGTCTCAGGCTTGAGTTATGAGTCCAGGTGAGTGTGGAGCAGGATGGCATCACACAGATCCTTCCTCTGCCTCGAGGGTCCTCTCTGCTGCCCACCAGGTTGTGTGTACTCCTGGTTCACTTGGTCTTTTCTGCAACAAAACAGTGCCTGAGGCAGAGAGGGCAAATCTGGGCTGTGACAGTGAATTACTTCCTTAGAAATGAAGCATATTATTTAATATTCTTGGTTAGTTCCTAACAAATCTGCAGTTGTCAATAGGTTCTGTTTGTGTGTGCCTACATGTGTCTGTATCACCTTTAACAACATTTTAGGTAAACACAATGACTTCAACCTAAGGCCAGCATTTTTAAAAGGTGTTTCTGTTCTGCTGTGAGAACTGCGCCCATATATGACTCTTTTTGGTAGGCATTCAAATGTTTTAAACCCAACAGATGTCCTTTTTTCTTTTTCTTTTTTTTTTTTTTTTTGGTGTGTGAGCATAGGAAATGGAGAAAATAAATAGACTGTTTAATATGATCTGATTCTATTTTAAAATGCAATTAGATTGGGGGAAAAAATCCAGAATATGATCTGGTTCTATTTTAAAACGCAATTAGATTGGGGGCAAAAATTCAGAATAAACATTTAAAGGGTTTGGTGGTACTGCTCAGCACCTTTTTTTCCCCTCTAGATCACTGGTTTTTCTCCCACCTAAACCAAGGGAGAGTTGCAAACAACCAATGGCAGTTTCATGGTTCCCAATTATGTGGCTGTGGTCCAGCCATGAGGTGTGCACACCTCTGCACTCCCACAGCTGTTCAAAAGCACAAGGACCAAACACTAAACACCAAGGAGCTCTTGAATTTTGAGACATGATGTCTCAAAGGCAAAATTCAGGCATACTGTCAGGGCAAGAGAAAAAAAGTCCAGCATTCCATTTTTGCTTCTTTGTAGAAAATTCCAGCTTGTATAGCTGCTGCAGTGACATCTCTCACCAGTTTATGATTTACCTTACCTCTTGAGAGACACAATATAATAAATAGTAAGTCACTCTCCCTGGCTCCCAAAAAATGTGGGAATTGAACAGCTGGTGTCAAGCTACTATTCAAAACTGATCATTGATTTTTTTTCAGTTACTTGTCTCATTAATGAGATCCAGTTTAAAATTAATCTTTTGTGATCCTAAATTCTGAAATATGGCGGATGGAGAAAGAATACTGAAGCACTAAGGAGAAAACTTGTAGGGGACAGAGAGTGTGTAAGATTTTGAGTTACACCATGGGACTGAAATCTTCCTAGGCATGGAGTTTTAAGTCAGTAGTTGACTTTTGTATAACTGTTTTCCCTTTTTGCTTGACTCTGAATTATAAGTCAAAAATCACAACTGTGCTACAATTATCCTTTATTTAGCTTCATGTGTACTCACAGTACAAGAATTGTGCGATAGAAGATCAGGAAAAACTGAAAACTTTGGAGATTTAAATTAATACGTTGATGAATCTTTTTAACAAAGAATTTCCAGACCTGTTTATGTCAACATAAATGTAGTTTTACCCAATGTTTACTTAATTTCAAACTGCTTATTTTTGTGTTCTTCCTCTCAAGGCGTTGTTGTTCCAGTGTTAAGAAGTTCATAAAGCCCTATTTACATTTGTTGATATTTTCCATGCTGCCATCCAGGTAGTGGAGAAAGGAATATGACAAAATATTTTTTCTTACCTTTACAGTTAGGTGCTATAATATCCCCCAGCACTATAATTATAAAGACAGAGGATAATGCTTTTTTTCCAATTTCTTAATGAGAACTGAGAATGCCTGCATTCCCTTGGCTACTTCTTTTAGCCAGCAGCTACTGCAACATGCCTGTAAGGAGAAACTCAGAGCAGAAATTCAAAGAGGGAAAGACACATAGAAAATATCTCATCATCATCCAATTTTCAAGGAAACAATTTAAAGATAACTAGCTTGTAAGTGATTGGGGTTGTATTGCTTTTAACTGCAGCCACCTGTTTCTGAAAGAGGAAGAATGGGTTGTTGGCTAAAGCTTGGCTAAAACAATATCTAGCTGAAGTTGGGCATCTTGGCTCTCTTCCTGTCGCTGCTACAGGCTTCCTGCAGGACCTCACAGCATTTTTGACCCTTCCTGGAAGTAGTTTTCTTCGTCTCTGTCTGCTTGCATGCCCGTCACCCATGAATGAGAAGCCCTCTAATATACAATATACAATAAGTAGAAAATATACTAATATACATATACAATATATAATAAGTAGAAAAAGTAATTTCTGATAAAACATTAAAGTGGTGGCAAGTGTGGAGGCCCCAGCAGGGCATCAGAAACCATAAAGAGTGCAGTGGGTTTGTTTAATGGTAAAAAACACTGCCTCTGACCTTCAGGAATGGAGATTGTGCAGGATCACCGACGCAGTTCTATAACAGTAAACTGAAGTCTACAGACACCAGCGCACATTTGTACTCTTAGAGAATGTTTTATTCTCTTAGAGAATGTTTTATTCTTATTTACACTCCTGAAATGTGACACATCTAATAGAGAGATACCATCAAGCCATGACTCAGTTCCTATCTCTGGCATTCTAGAGGAGGTCACTTAATTTCTCTGAACTTTCCATTTCCTCCCCTGCCTTTCCTCACTGACAAAGTTCTCTGGGCCATGGTTTCTCTTTTACAGGGGCCTTTCAGATTTTCTTTAGTCCTGAACTCCACTCTAGTTTGATAGATCTGTCAATATGAAGATGTTGTACTGAATAACAGCTGCAGAGAGTTCCTCTATCCTTGACAAGACTTAAAAAATCCTTGCGGGCTCCATAGGGGAGGGATGATGGAAGGAATCATGATTTTATACACTTATTTATTCATTCTTTCATTCACTCACAGATATTACTGCCTAGTTTCAGTGTATACCCTGGAGTTCCAACACATGTTCTTAACAGATGTTTTATTATATGATCTTTTATTATATTCATCCAAACTGCCGCAACACTCACCCCCCTTTTATTTCCTTTCTACCCCAAACTAAATTAAAAGAAAATAAACTCTTCATAGTCATAGATAGTGTTGTGTTTCTCTGACTCAGAAATCACTCCCTCCAAGGGCAATTATAATCAACTCTCATCTTTACAAAATGTACTGCATGAGCTTTTTGACTTGAGATGTTGTGATTTCTAAAGGCTCAGACTTGGATTTTCAGGAAAAAAGGGATTGTTCTTCCTGAACAGTTATCTCTTGAATGGCTTTCCTGGAACTAAAAAGAAGTAAGACACATAATTTTAAAAGTATGTTTAAATATTTCGGAGCAAAGAGTTACTCGATCTGTTTCATGGATCTTACTCTGATAGGTTCTCTATTTTATTACATATAATCAATATAAGATAAGGATGCTTCAGGAGCCGAAACCTGTGATTCAGCATGGTGTAGGTTACAAAAGAAGTTTAGGTGATTGTTAGGTGATTCAAACTCTTCTTGAATCTTATTGGTCTTATAGCAGCTTCTACTTTACTACCTTACTTTATTCACCTAACTTTGAAAATGTTTGCTTAAGTGATTTTTCTGCATTGACTTAGCAAGTTAATAGCAGAGAAGAAAGACAATACTTTCCTTCACCCATCCCAGTGTCATTCCCACTTCCCGAATAAGGCTGTCATTGGAAAAAGCAAAGTTATTAATATTTGCTACATTTATATTTCTCTAACTAAATTTTCGTACTGGTGTGCATTGAATATTATTTAATATTCAATGAATCTGAATATTATTTATACTGTTTACAGAAAAGCTGAAACAATCCTAACTCAGATACCAGCAAACACAAAGAATTCAGTATTATCCTTGTCCTAATAATTTTTTGGAATCATCTGGGATTATTTTCAGCTGTTCATAGTCCTCTTTGTAATGTCATTTATAAGTGTCCCAAGAGCATACAGAGAGTGTGAAAATTTTGCAATAGGTGCTGCTGAGGGAAATGTTTATTTTCTATTGATAACTCAAAGTAAGAAGTGATTTCTCAACTTTTTTACAAACTTCCTTCATTAGATAAGGTTAATTTCAAAGATCTTTATTTTTTAAATTTTTTACAGCTTCCCTCAGGTTCATGACCTGATAAAAGTGTGATTGCTATTATCTTAGCTAACACATCGGGCTGGATCCAGGGCTCTCCATTAAAAGAGAAAAGTTGCTGACAATCTCTACTCTGAAAATATATAATCATATGAGCTACACAGACATCCTGCATTGTTAACGAATATTCAACATACATTTTGGTTGGAGCACTAGCAACATTTTGATAATTTCCTTAGACACCAGATTAGTGAATTTCATTCACTTTTAATTTGGGAGTGCTGTGTCCTTTGAAAATGCAAGATTTTAAGCATACTCTGGGTTTTTTGTTTTTGTTTTTTGTAATTAAAGTGACTAGCCAGAGACATGGACTATTAATTAGGGAAGAATGCACTCTCCTTTTAGTGGTACCAGTGTTGATGTCCATAGGTATTCATATCCCATGCTGTGATGAGGAATGAGTTCTTCTTGTGATATTGCCAGTAAGGGGAGAAAAAAGAGAGACCTTTTCTTCTTACTCATGAGTGTGCCTTGTTGTGTGAGATGCAAAATATTCTGATGTCATTTACAGTTATTGGATTGTCATTGCCCACAATCATTAATCCAAAGGAGGATTCTCCAGAAGTGTTAACTGCTATTCACTTTTTTCCCGTGTCAGAGGATGGAACTCTATGTGTAAACAGGCATCTAGAAACCATCAAAGAACATCTGGTTCAGTATAAGATTTCCACCATGGAATTCCAGTCTTTCTTATTAAAATGCTATAGGAAATAAATGGTGTATTAACCACCACTTCAAATATAGTTTTATACTTCTATTTAGTCTTATAATTCTATACTTCTTTATATCTTCTGCAGTCACTACAGTGTCATGTATGATGATCCTCTCACAAATGCTGAGGCATTATTTACATGTCATGTTACATTATAAGCTTATTTTCTAGGGACGCTAATTCCTTCTTGGCCTGAAGCAGCAAAGCCCAGATGA